>JASPKZ010002687.1:3685000-3850075 GCA_030220185.1 Diploptera punctata | reverse complement strand
ATTCGGCGGTATTAAAGTGCAAGCAAGCATGAAAATGCTAGGATGCATGAAAGATTCTGCCCTCGGCAGAATACTATGGATGGATATATGGGATATATATCCCCGCTGTGGTCTCGAGGTAGCGTGCTGCCTTGTCCACGCCAACGGGCCCGGGTTTCGAATCCCCGGTCGGTGGCAGTTTTTTCTGGGTGTACTTTTTATCACCTTGTAAAACAAATGTCAGGACCAAACGTCCCCGAAAAAGATAGGCCAATCATCCATCCTTTCACGTTGTGGAAAGGCAACGGGAAGCTTACCACACCTACAATTCGCTAGTAAGCACGCAATAGCATGAAAATGCTATGACTGCAGTGGAATCCCATTGTATATATAGATATATATATATATACTATATATATATATATATATATATATTTATATATATATAGAAAAATAAATGTTGTGTTAGCCCTAGTTGGTTGAGAGGTTTATCGGGGGTTTCCTCACCTGTAACAAAATGTCCGGAAAACTTCTAATGCTCAACGGTCCCCGCAAATCATTGGGGCCACATCATCAGCATCACAAGTTCATCCCACTTCACCGGTTTGGAAAGCAAACGGGCAGCTTACCACCCTTACCATTCCCTTGTAAGCTGCAAGCATAAAATGAAAATGCTATGATTGCAGTGAAGGACCTACCTTTGGCAGAATTACTATGGATGGATATCTATATATATATTATATATATATATATATATTCTAATTCATTCCTGTTTATGCTGGAGTATTAGGTCTATGCATAAAATAAAATTTGGTTGTATTCCTAAATTTGGATTTAAGTATAGGCTGTATATTTTTTCTTTACTTAGGCTTAAATCTTTGTGTTTTTGGCCGTGTGGTACTACTGTAGGCACATCAATTGTAAATTAAGTTCTACAAGATATAAGTCAATACTGACTTCAATTATTGCACGATATCCTGACCAAATGAATGGGGTTGTTAGTTTGATTGGCGATGCTATTATATCATGGTGCACCCATATTCCCCGCCATGTGGCTGATCTCCCGCGGACCTGGAACGACGGAGATAGACTGTTATTGCCTTTCTCTACAACTCATGATGTACAACTCTGCAAATTGCGTGGGTCGTAATTCTTAACCATCTCTCAAATGCGAAATTTTATGCATTTTCTAATTGCTACTGTAACCATGTTGCAGAGCGTTCCTGCTCGCGTCGGCTCCTCTTCTTCAAGTCTCGTGTTTCCTATTTTATTATTCTCACTCCGTGTACATGGAAACAAGGTTCAATTTTGAAACTCAAATCTCTAGAGTCATAAATTTCAGAGAATGTCTTATTTTTATGGGAGTAGAAGATAACTGGTCTGTGAATGATATAGCCTCGTGCCAATATTCCAGCGTAGATGCAAGTCCATTTCGTGTTATTATTTGCAATCGTAATCTACACTTTTTGGCATTTATTGCTAATATCTTTACAAGGATATGAAATACTCTTCCGTAACAATAAATACGCAGAAATAAATTTAACATTTAACATTTTTCGTAGTTTATTTAACGAGTCTTGAATCCACTAGAAGGTTATTTTACTTTGACAACAGTACACTGGAATATCACGGCCTTTATTATTACCAGGGTTAGAAATTCTCGAAAAATTACAAGGCACTCCTTTCAGTGTCATTGGGGCGGTCTACAGAATCAAAAAAATGTCCAAACAACATAGGGTCAAAACTTGATAGGGCTATTATATGTCACAGTATAACCTGTCAATATTTGATCGGAGAAGTGACAGCGTCATATTGGCCAATGTGATAGCACACGTTCCTACTACAGCTAATTGCCAACATGTTTACTAACATATAAGTGTTTCTATCTCATGAGTCCAACTACATTAGTGTGCAAGTTAGTTTGAGAAAATGGTAAGTAAGTGTTAGTTTAGGAAAGTCAGGATAAGAAATTGGGAGAGAATAGTTTAGCGAGTTTATGTGATAAGTTGGCTACACTGTCTAAGTAATATATATATATATATATATATATATATATATATATATATAAAGGAATGTTTGTTTGTTTGTTCGCATTTTATGCCCTGCCATACCGTTCATTCGATTGTGATGGGGCTTTTTGCAAAATGTTCAGGAGATTCCGGGATGAACATAGGCAATATGAGAGTTGTGATACTCAACCCCTGCACCCTTAAAAAAATTACCCTTTGTAGTGAAAAAGAATTCCCCTAATTTACGCTTAAATGGCTTACGCTGACTGAACCATAACAAATACACCACATTAATGTACACAGAGTTGAATATCTCAACAAATCTACAAAAAAAGTCCCCGATAGCATATGTTTATCTTTAACGGATAACTCACAATAATAATTTTTGTCTTTCATTGATGTCAAGAAGGTCGGGATTAGTAGATGTTCAGGCAAGCATAGCAGCGTACAGCAGGTATTCTTTACGGATAACTCAAAATAAGGAATTTTGTCTTTCAGCTCATTTATGCAAAATACATCAGGATACATAGATTCCCGGGCAACGCCGGGTAATCAGCACACGGTATCTAAATAATTACGATATTGCCCCGTGCGACCCCATATTTGTAAATAATATTGTAAATATCTTACTTTTTGTGTAATAAAGTCCTACTACTACTACTACTTACACTGATTGTTTGAATATTACATTTTGGCAGATGAAATTGTATTTACTATTTGGATCGTATGAAATGTAGTTTGAAAATTAAATTAATTAGTATATTGGCTATTTTAGCTGCAATAACGAAAAGAGTAAATTTATAATTATATTTCATCTTACATATTCAACTAAACGCAAAAACACATAATTTATTTAGGCGTAGAAGCGCACCGCCGAGTAATAGCTAGTAATATATATATATATATATATATATATTATATATATATATATATTACATTCCAAATATGGTAATTATAGATTACTTTGAGCTCAACTTCTCACTTCAGTTTAAGGCAATTTTCACAACTGCTTTTAGAAAAAATCAACATTTATATAGGCCTATATTTCTTTTTTCCTCAGGTAATTATTCACACACCGCAACAATAAATTAAGTGTATTACTTACTTACTCACTGGCACTATCGAACCCGAAGGTTCATGGCCGCGCGGACATAAGCTCTCCATACATCCCTATCCTGAGCCAATGCTTTCCAATCATTCCCTGTATAATCTGCTTCCCTCAAATCACAGTTAATGTTGTTCTCCCACCTCATTCTTGGCCTACCAACTGGGCGTTTTCCCTCTGGCTTTCCTACAAGAAGCTTCCATGCACGTCTTTCATTCCCCATACGCGCAACATGTCCTGCCCATCGCAGTCTACGAGACTTAACTGTTCTTATTATATCTGGCTTCCTATAAAGACCATGTAGTTCATTGTTATGGAGTCTTCTCCATTCACCTGTCTGTTCATCTCTCTTTGGTCCCAAAAATTTTCCTAAGAACTTTATTCTCAAATACTCGTAATCTCCTTTCCTCCCTTAAAGTAAGAGTCCATGTTTCGCACCCATATAATATAACTGGTAGAATAATAGTTTTATATATTTTCAGCAAATTAAGTGTATTCCCTTTTTTTTATTTGAATTTTTATAGGTGGCGCTGTGGCATAGAATACCCCTTCATATTTTTCTAAGAAAAACAAATATACTTGTGTTTCATTTGCGATATACTGATTGTTTCGTTAGTATAATCACGAAAACAATTAAATCGGTAGGTGTACCTACCATGGAGTTAATATTAGCTAAAAAAATATATGTTACTTATAGTATTTTTGTTAAATTAAATAATAATCCATGCTTATATTTGCTAATAAATTGGAATGAGATATGTAGCAACATGTTTAAAAATTAAAAATTAAAATGATTGATCTTCTTGGTGAAAACATTATTCAGTTAGAAAACACTATCCAATCACCAAAACAGTTAAAAACAAGTCAACGCGTTTCGGTTACTGTGTAGCCTTTATCAGGACTGAGTTCAGTGGAAGATTAAGTATTAAATGTCCGTACAAAATTGTATACACTTTATGAATTACAAAGACTATTTAACTCATGCCCCAAATGGCAGTTAATGACCTATCACATTTCAATGAATTTTGATTTACAACCAATCACAGTCGTTTTTCACCTCGATTTTATCACTTTAATTTTATCAAGTTTCTCCCAGATTATATACATAGTGCATGGATGTAACAAGATTCTGCTTGCGAGATAAAATAGAAAAATATTCGTAGCAGTTGATTATACCACAAAAAAGTAACCACTGTTTGCACTTTCTTAAACGTATTAATTCCCAGGAATTAACGTTGCAGAAAAATATAACTGACATATTTACATCATAGGACATCAGAAATTAATAAATAACCTGTAATTATGTGTTTCATTGTTTTGCCACTAGGGTGCATTCTTATAATATTGCGATTCTATTTGGCAATAAATATGATCTGGTTGCAGTGATGAACAAACGAAACATAACGTTTCTCATTTGTTTTCAAAATTCGCCGTTTACATTAAATATATAGGCTACATATTTTAAAGTGACTACATTTAAATAATGGTTTGTGAGTAAACAGTTTAATTTTATTCGTTAAATAGGCCTAACAAATGCCTCTCTTGATTTCCAAATTCTCTAGATAAATTGGAAATCACTCCTGGCATTATTATGACAATATTATGAACAACGACAAGGGTTCTATTCCTATCAGCCCCCTTATTTCATTAATTAATGTAAGTAAAAATTGTATTGATTGATGTTGTATCTATGTTATTACGTTATGGGACTAAATTCATAAGGTATATATACTTTTGTACGGGCATTTAATACTTAGTCTTCCACTGGGCTTAATCTTGATAATGGCTACGTAGTAGTCGAAACGCGTCGATTTGTTTTTAACTGTTCTTTTGATTGGAAAGTGTTTATAACTGAATAATGTTTAAGAATGTTGAAACAACTGAGTACAAGCCGTAATACGTACAAGTCCTGCCCAAATCAGTTGTACAGAGTAAACACAGTTTCTCCGTCTAGCAACGTTGCCAAATGTCTAAGAATGAGGTGGGAGAATAATATTAACTATGATTTGAGGGAAGTAGATTATACAGGGATTGATTCGAAAACATTGGCTCAGGATAGGGCTATAGGGAGAGCTTATGCCCGCGCGGCCATGAACCTACGGGTTCGATAGTACCAGTGTGTTAGTGAGTTAGTTAGTCGGAGGATATATCCCTTGGATTTTTCAATGCTAAACAGCCATCGACCTCTGCCGGGTTTGAACCCGCGACCCTTGGGACCAGAGGCAAGAAACATAACCACTAGACTATTGTAACAGTTAAAAACAAACGTCTAAATGTAACTCGAGCAGGTACTTAGGCAAGAGAACAGAAGAGCAGGAAGAAGGAGAAAATATATTTGAACTCAGGACTACAAGCATAAAAAATACGATATTAAGAGAAATTATTGTGACGTGCTACCATGCGATCGTAGAAGCTGGAATACCGATATCACGTAACAACATAAGGACAAGAGGGACACTATAATCTTCAATTATCAAACCTCATCCGTGTTTCTCCCCCGTCAAAACGTCATATTCATCTCGCATCGGTTGCACGACCGCTCACAAAAGAAGAGCCGACATACCAAATAATTACGTGGAAGAGGTGGTTTTCGGTCCTTTTTAAAAAACAATGGAGTCGCGAAGGATATTCCAGCATTTAGCGTGAAATTATCCACGGTCTTGTTGAGGATGGAGCCTGGGGGGACATGCGCATCGTGAGATGTGATTAGGACTCGGAGTGCGCGTGTCCGGCCGAATTAGACACGATGTCAAGCCGGCGTGCCATTGCCCCGTCCTCCCCCACGCGTATTTGCACTCCGAGTCATTTTAAATCAGTCATGAACAATACGGGGAATGAGATTTCTTTAAACATTTATACATTCACTGTCAAGTAAATTAATTAAACTATGTTTTAACAAATTAGATGCCCAGTCAGATAGAGTAACAGGACATACTCCCAGTGATTCTCAGTTTTTCAATTAACCCTCTCATTCATGTTGTACAGTCCAGTTCATAAACATCTTTTTATATACATGTTCAGCCTGCGTATGTTTGTGAATTATACACTTCTAAACCGCTAAACAGATCTGCATGAACATTTGTAAATACAGGTTCCGTTACGAGTGTTAAGCCGCTCTCTGTTATGCTATACATCTGAAAGGCATAGGAGTTCACCGAGATCGAAAATTTAAAAATAGCTCTAACGGTCGCAATTTTCGATGATTCACAACGAAACTCAGCATATGTATTAAAATATTCTCCAAAACTCAGTGACACCCGACCACTATTTTTATTAGATACAACTTTCCTCATTAGAGGATTGCCTCAAGGACAAAGTGATACAGACAAATTTTTTTTGAATTGATGAAATACATTTTGTAAATACATTTAAAAAATCAAATTGTAGACCTAATTGAAGTATACATACAACAAAGTAGAAATTTTGTAAATATAATATCTTAAAATTGAAATTGATCCTCTAATGGTAGCGATGGAAATTTTAGACAGATAAACCCTGTCCAAATCTAAGGAATTACAAAATTTAGCTAAGAATCCTGGTATAGTACCTCTTGCCCCGATCATCAATCCTGTGACAGTTATACTATCTAATTGGTATTTATCTTTGTAATAGTTAATTGTTGGCTCATATATGGCTTTCTATTCACAGTCAACTTCCTCAGGTTGGCCATTATGAGTCTCAAAACGGATTGTGGGATCTAATATCATACCAATTTTAGAAGACTGTCTAAATTCAATAATATCTGTGCGTCTGTTACTTCCATTAGTGGCCACACCATGAACTTCCTCATAAAGTGTGTATCAATAATCTCACAAGGCTTCTGCCATCATATTTCGAACAGTGTGTTGCTGAATGTTTCTCAGTGATAATCCAAACGGACAAGCCCCAAGGACGTGTGCAAGGGTTTCGTGCTCTTGGAGGTTTATATGAAATCCGCTATTAAAAATTTACTCTACCAACCGTCGTATTTGCATGCCTTTAAATTTAATTAACCTAATTTTTTTTAATAAATCAACTAAAAAAAATATTTAATTTATTTAAGCGTAGCAGCGGACGCAAAATATTAGTTATTTTGTAATACAATTTTTAACTTTGTTTTTTTTTATTTCATTGTTAAAATAATGCCTTTTAGAGCATTTCTAATTGAGAAAGATTACGATTGCTACCATTTACGATCATTAATATCATATTTTTCTCCTAGCAGGAATACTAAGGATGAACCAATTTCCTCCAACACGTCTTCTCCGTTTTCAAAAACGTAAATATAATCACTTCCTTAATAACACTAAGCAACAAAAAAAAAATCGTCTCAGAAAGAACAATATGTGATTCTGATAGTATTTTATCTCCTGAATTCAAATATGATATTAGTTTTTGTCCATCACGCAAAGTTTCCGAGAGACAGGCATTTATAATTTCAAACACTTCAATAATTTCTACATTCGTACCTACACAATATTCGAACATTCGGACTCACCTAGGAAGTAAGGAATGACGATTTTCTGCCTATATTTCGCCTGTGGAGCATCACTCTTGATGGTCCAATAATAATCGGCCAGCAAATTAGGATTCCATTTGCCTTGATATCTCTTTTCCATAGCTGAAACCATTTCAGTTAGCTCATTTGGTTTTATTTTACAATGGACAAATGGACGAAAAACGTTTATTAAAAAATAATTACTTAAATCCATTAATTGAAATTTACATAAAAAAACTGTGGGTGATGGAGAAATTCCAAATACATGTTTAAAAAAACTGTTAAGTACAACTATTGGTACTCATGAGACAAAAATCACGTTGACCAGTGTAATTTGCAATTCTTTACGTATTCTCACTTCTAATATGGCCTTTCAATAAGCATTCCATTACTGCTCTTAAAAAAATAATTTTCGATGCAGTTATTCTGCTTTCATCCTTTGTATTTAGCACACTACATTAATTGTCATACAAAAATAATGGCACAGCCAATGTTTTATAAAGATTTAATTGAGTGCCTTTTCATGTTTTTTCTTTAACGTTGTTTTGATTGTTCGATAAAGACGTCCAAATACGCGTGAAATAATTATTCATTAATCAATAATTATTCTGTCGCCTGCGGTGATCTAATGGTTATGTACCTTGCCTATAGACCCGAGGGTCGCCGGTTCAAACCCTGCTAGTGTCGATGGCTTTTTAGGATGAAAAAATCCGATGGACAAGTTCTCCGGGAAGGAAATTTAAATCATAGGTACCGAGTCTGAAGATTTTCGGGCTCGTGAAAGAACCACAATCTTGAATAAAACTTTTTTTTTTCCAAATTTTAACCGAACTTCATTCATCAAAATAGATCTTAGTTGCCTAATAAACGTCTCATTAAGGCAATTCGCTAATCGCATGTCACTAGTTGACAACTTTAGGTAAATCACGAACTAACTCTCTAGATCTATCCAAATCGTAGGTTCATGGCCGCGCGGACATAAGCTCTCCATACATCCCTATCCTGAGCTGCTGTTTTCCAATCTTTTCTGTGTAATCAATTTTCTTAAAATTATGGTTAATACTATTCTCCCACCTCGTTCTTGGTCTACCTGCTGGGCGCTTACTCTCTGGTTTTCCTGCAAGGAGTTTCCAAGCCCATCTTTCATTCTCCATTCGTGCCACGTGTCCTGCCCATCGCAGTCTACGAGACTTTTCTTATTATATCTAGTTTCCCACAAAGATCATGTAGCTCACTGTTATGCAGTCTCCGCCAATCGTTTGTCTGTTCATCTCTCTTTGGTCCATAAATGTTCTTAAGAACTTTATTCTCAAATGCTCATAATTTTTCTCGTCCCTAAAAGAAAGAGTATATTCTGTAGGTAAATAAGATTAACTAAATTAATTTGGTTAAGAAACTCCCGCTAAGGAACATCCGTGTCCCCGCGCGGGACATATGGGATATATCGAATCGAATATACTAGACATTATATGCATTATGAACCATATTTGTGTGAAAATTGATAATATTTCTCATTGTTGTCATACGTAGGATTAGGTTATGTAATATACTTTAGATTAACTGGGTATATATACTAGGGTTATAAGTTTTTTGGACTTTTGTGAAATAAAATATTTCATTTGCAACGGATGGATGAACTTTTACTTAAAACCATTGAAAAAGGCCTTCATTTTTCACCGAGCTTCAGAAAAGGTCACCCCCAAGTATATTTATATATCAATATTTAATTTTGACCTTTTCTTGAAGCTCAGTGAAATCAAGGCCTTTGTCAATGGTTTTAAGTAAAAGTTCACCCATTCGTTGCACAGGAAATATTTTACACCCATTCATTGGACAGGAAGTATTTTATTTCATAAAAGTCCAAAAATGTATAACCTAGATGGTTATAACTTTTTGGACTGTATGTTGAAATAAAATATTTCTTGTGCAACGAATGGGTGAACTTTTACTTAAAACCATTGACAAAGGCCTTCATTTCACTGAGCTTCAAGAAAAGGTCACCCCCAAATATATTTATATATCAATAATTAATATTAATTTGGGGGTGACCTTTTCCTGAAGCTCAGTTAAATGAAGGCCTTTTTCAACGGTTCTAAGCTAAAGTTCACACATTCATTTCACAGGAAATATTTTATTTCACAAAAGTCCAAAAAAGTCATAAGCCTAATATATACACATTATCCTCCCGTCCTACACGTAGGACAGTAACAAATATTTCTATCTTAACTTAGTTTTTAATACTCATGTCCTCACTACTAGTTGTCCTTTAATTTAGTAAAAATTATTAGCCATCTGGTGACATGTTATCCGAAACATTCACTGTTATAAATATTATCTCAATTTACCCTTGTTTTAAGTAAACACAACCCTTACTTACTCAATGACACTATCGAACCCCGTAGGTTCACGTCCGTGCGGACATAAGCTCTCCATACATCCCTAATCTGTGCAAATGCTTTCCAATCATTCCCTGTATAATTTATTTCCTTCAAATCATAGTTAATGTTATTCTCCCACCTCATTCTTCGTCTACCAACTGGACATTTTCCCTCTGGTTTTCCTACAAGAAGCTTCCATGCACGTCTTTCATTCCGTAAACACAACTCAAATATACTTATTTTTAAATTGATTCCAGTTTATATATAATATAAATATAAATATAACAATTCCTTCGTAAACAGGATAAGAGCTTATAGTTGTTGCCACAATTGTATATGACGTCAGAGGGAAGGTGGTTAGAATACTTTTGTGTAAAATCTGATTACAGCAACATTGCTAAACTGTGCTATTTAGTATCCATAATCAAAAATAACCACTTTGCATTAGTTATAATTCACTTCATATGTTTCGAGCAGTCAGTGCGTAACTTTTATATTCCACCGGAGGTAGTTTATATGTCTGAAACCTGCTCATGTATATATCGGACCGCTGTTTAAAGATCAGAGTGACCTCTACCGTATTGTTGAAGTTTAGTCGAGGAGAGGTTTCATCTTTAATAATGTATAGCAAAAATTAAGTTCTCGTTTCAACTATAATGTCTGAAACATTGGAGAGAATTCTTGAAAAGGTGGTGGAACTAATAACACCGGTCAACATGATTTTTGTTTCAGGAGTACCAATAATTGTACTTAGTGCAGTTTTTTTATCGTGTTTTCAAATTTGTATTCGGAATTTCTCCAGGGTAACCCACATATATTTATTTTTCGGTTTAAATTAATGGATTTAAATAATTATTTTTTAATAAACGTTTTTTCGTCCATTTGTCCATTGTAAAATAAAAATAAATAAGCTAACTCAGGAGATTTTAGCTATGGAAATGGTATATCAAGGCAAACGGAAACCTAATATGCTGGCCGATTACTGTTGCACCATCAAGAGTGATGCTCCACAGGCGAAATATAGCAGAAAATCGTCATTTCATACTTTCTAGGTTAGTCCGAATGTTATAATGTTGCGTAATTACGAATGTAGACAATATTAAAGTGTTTGAAATTAAAAATTCATGTCTCTCGGAAACCTTGTGCGATGGAGAAAAACCGATATCATATTTAAATTCAGGAGAAAAAGCACTAACAGAACCACATTTTTTTCTGAGACAATAAAAAAATTTGTTGTTCAGTGTAATTATGTCCATTTACGTGGTTAAATTTGAAATATTTAGATGGGGGTAGCCTATGCTAGAACGGTGTGCAGCATATTGGTTCAAAACGTGAACTGCGTATGGGAGGAAATTTACATAAATAATAGTTTTAAAAAACTAAAACAGCACGCTTTATTAGAAAAACAGCAGCACTCAAAAATGAAAAATAAGTTTGAAATTTCCAACACGCTTGGGATAAATTTAAAGGCGGTCCAACAAAAAAATCATCTCCAACGCATATAGGCATAAAACTAGAAATTATCAACAAAGAAAGAAATAATTTTACCATCAAAAGCGTGGGGTGCTTTTTATGATGTTTACATGTTCTTCTTAGAGACTTTACTATTACCAATATCTGGTTATTATCAAAAGATAATTGAATTGGAGTATTAGAGACAACCCCACGCTTTTGCTGGTAGTAACATTGTACTTTCTTTGGTGTTGATAATTCTAGTTTTATTCAATATGTATATGGGTAGTTGGAGATGATTTTTTTGTGGACCACTTTAAATTTATCACACAAGGCGTGTTGAAATAGTTAAAATATATTTTTCATTTTTGAGTTCGGTTTTATGGAATACAGCGTGTGCTGTTTGATTTTTTTTAAAAACTATTATTTATTTAGGTATTTTTTTTTTTTTAGTTTCAAGTATTTTACAGAATAAGATTCGATTGATTGAGGGTCTATTGGCACACTTTCAAGCGGGTTTGCCTTTACGCCAGCCGGGCTGCTGGCCCTTCACATCCACATGTGTCAATCACAGAGGTACAGAATAAGATAAGAACGTAAATATCTTTAAATTCCATACTAATGTAGTATGAGCTAAAAGTATTACTCTTCTAAAAAAAAACCTTTCCGTGGCGGATTCTAACCAGCGACCTATGGATTACTGAAATTACGTATATACCACTAGTTCACCGCATCTACCAACTGAGCTCTTACAACGATTGACTAAAAAGTCGACAAGTCCGTAACCTATTATACCAGTTTTATTTTTTTTATTTTCTGATGATTCTGGCCAGCAATTTAGAAATAAAATATGAAATTATTGTAGTGTCACGGGTCCTCTACAATTATACAAAGTTTCAAGTCGTTTCAATGTCTCTAAGTGGGTGAAAATCGTGTTAAAAGATTCCGTTACATAAATACAAAGACACTTTTTTTGATTTTCTGATAATTCTGGCCAGGATTTTAGAAAATGAATATGAAATTATTGTATTGTCACGGGTCCTTAACAAGTATACAAAGTTTTAAGTCTATCCTATATTTCTAAGTGGGTGAAAATCGTGTTCTAAAATTTCGTTACATAAATACAAAGACACTTATTTGATTTTCTGACGATTCTGGCCAGGATTTTAGAAAATAAGTATGAAATTATTGTATTGCCACGGGTCCTTTACAAGTATACAAAATTTCAAGTCGATCCAATTACTTTAAGTGGGTGAAAAACGCATTGAAATATTCATAATAGATTAGATAGATAGTAGATAGATAGATAGATAGATAGATAGATAGATAGATAGATAGATAGATAGATAGATAGATAGATAGATAGATAGATAGATAGATAGATAGATAGATAGGATAGATAGATAGATAGATAGATATAGAGTAGATAGATAGATAGAGATAGATAGATAGATAGATAGATAGATAGATAGATAGATAGATAGATAGATAGATAGATAGATAGATAGATAGATAGATAGATAGATAGATAGATAGATAGAATAGATAGATAGATAGATAGATAGATAGATAGATAGATAGATAGATAGATAGATAGATAGATAGATAGATAGATAGATAGATAGATAGATAGATAGATAGATAGATAGATAGATAGATAGATAGATAGATAGATAGATAGATAGATAGATAGATAGATAGATATAGATAGATAGATAGATAGATAGATAGATAGATAGATAGATAGATAGACTAGACAGACAGACAGACAGACAGACAGACAGACAGACAGACAGACAGACAGACAGACAGAGACAGACAGACAGACAGACAGATAGATAGATAGATAGATAGATAGATAGATAGATAGATAGATTATATAGATAGATAGATAGATAGATAGATAGATAGATAGATAGATAGATAGATAGATAGATAGATAGATAGATAGATAGATAGATAGATAGATAGATACAGGTCAAGCTAATATAAAGCGTGTAAAAAAGGCGATTATGGAAATAATAGCACAATTTAATGTACTTTAATATGACAAAGAGGTGCAGGAGGGGAAAAACGAGATAATATATGGCACGCTCGCTGTGGTTGAAGGATACCAGCTCTTTATGTATTGCGCAAAGGGATGGCTTTGCACTTAAAGGTTAATTGTACATTATGATCACGATGACTGCAAAATAATTGCAACATATGTAGGACGGCTACATTATCCAAGGTTACAACTTCTAATACTATCTGGAAATAATGTATTTTTCCATAGTTTTGTTATTCGAGAATTGTCTGAGGGTGAATAAATCTACCTTAAATTAGCCTATAATACATAATTATAACACAGCATAAACCACAGCAAGAGTTACAATAATAATAATAATAATAATAATAATAATAATAATAATAATAATGATAATGATAATAATAAGTAAATATTATAAATAGAACCAAAATATTGATATCACTGAGCAACAAACAAGAAACTATTTCTTGTCTCAGAAAGAAAAATATTTGATACTGATAGCATATTTTCTCTCGAATTCAAATATGATATCGGATTTTCTCCATCACGCAAGGTTTCCGAGAAACAGGAATTTAGAATTTGAAACACTTTAATATTTTCTACATTCGTAATTACGCAATATTCGAACATTTGGACTCACCTAGAAAGTAAGAAAAGGCGATTTTCTGCTATATTTCGTCTGTGGAGCATCCCTCTTGATGGTCCAACAATAATCGGCCAGCATATTAGGATTCCATTTGCCTTGATATCTATTTTTCATAGCTGAAATCTCCCGACTTAGTTCATTTGGTTTTATTTTACAATGGGCAAATGGACGAAAAAACGTTTATTAAAAAATAATTATTTAAATACATTAATTGAAATTTAAATAAGAAAACTGTGGGCGATGGAGGAATTCTGAATACATATTTGAAAACACGATACAAAACTGCATTAAGTGCAATTATAGGTACTCATGAGACAAACGTCATGTTGACCAGTGCATTTAAACAATCAGTACAAAGTGGTATGTTGTGTGGTACAGAGAACTGGACTTCAGGTAGACAGCAAGCAAAAAAAAAATTGGCAAGAGAGATGGAATTTTGGTGAAGGGCATTAAAAAATCAAGAAAGGAGACATTTCGGAACCAGAAAATCAGAAAAATAATGAATGTTAAAATAATATTATAGAAGTAATAGAAGAACCGAAGGTTGAAATGGTATGGGCATCTGAATAGGATGGAGGATGAAAGAATCCTACAAATGATGCTGGATTGGACTGCTGCAGGCAGGAGCAGGAGGGGGAAACCCAGGGAATAGTGGAAGGAAGAAGTGAGAAGTAACATGATCAGCAGAGACCTCAAAGAAGAAGATGCTGAGGATAGAAATCTGTGGCGGAGCAAAATACATTTGGGGTGAAAGATAACACAGCCCTAACGTAGGGAAAATCCTTAATAAAAATAAATAATAATAATAATAATACAATAATAATAATAATAAAAACAATTATAATAAAAATAACAATAATAATAATAATAATAAGTAATAATAATAATAATAATAATAATATACAATTGAATAAAATGGAATTGTATTCAATTCATTTAGTGGTCTTTGAGATTCATAAAAAATCGACGTACAGGTCACTAGGCCAATATATATATATATTATATATATATAAATATCACATCAACATCATCATCCGGTATCATGGCAGCTGCCGCAGTCTTCCGGAAACCAAATGCCATTCCTCTCTGTCCATCCATTGATCTTCCTCCAAACCTCTGATATCATAGCTTCTTGTACCCCTTCTATCAAAGTTTTCTTCGGTCATCCTCTTTTCCTCCTTTCTATTGGGATCCATTCCATAACAATTTTAGGCAATCTTTGCTCTGGCATTTTTTTGACATGGCCATGCCACTGTAATCTTTTCTATAATCCCTATGATGTCCGGCTACTCTTGTTCACCCATAATTTCCCTTATTTCTTTATTTTGTATTCTATCCATTCTAGATTTTCCAGCTGATCTTAAAGTATCCATTTCTGTACATCAAATTCTTTCATTTCCCTTGTAGGAATTTGCCAGACTTCAGCACCATATGTTAAAATGCTCTGAATTATGGTTTTATATATTTGTAATTTTCTATTTTTTGTAATATTTTCGCTCCACCAAACAGATTTTAAAGCATTTATTGCTTGTTTTGTTTGTACGATTCTATTTTTAATTTCCACTGTGTTATCTCCTGAATGGTCTAATTTTATTCCTAAATAAGTGCATTCAATACTAGGTTTTAGTTCTCCTCCATTGTTGAAATGTATATATTTATATATAGTAACAGACTTGATTGTACACATATTCATCATCATAGTACAATCACGAATTTAGGTCATTTGTTGACCTGTTTCGGCCTCAAGAGAAACACCATCCAAAAGTCTTTTGAGTGGACGTCCTGGTCTTCTTCTTCCTGCAGGTTGATATCTTAACATTTGTTTGGGTATTCTGTGATCTTCCATCCGATGCCCATGACTTATAATCAGATATTTTGTTTTCTAAAGGTTCCATGCGTAATTCTTCTGAGATGTCTTCTTTTTTTTTTTGTGATCTAGTAGTGTGTATCCTGCAGTCCTCCGAAGGTATCTCATTTCAGCAGATCTAAGTCTCTGTACACATATTTTATTGGAAAATTATTTTAAATGTAGATTGGGAGTTGAAAGAACATTCAGGATTATACAAGAAAGGGAAATTAAGAGGAGAGGAAGGAGAGGACGACTTGATATAGAATGTGCATATGTCAATGGAAATATTTAGTGTAGTGGAGGATGATGTTCAAAATAGAGACAAATGGCGTACCATCATAAACAATGTAGAATTCTCCAAAGTAATATCAAACTATATCTATTTTAGATGACAATATCGTAACCTATTTTAAATGTTGATATTTTTCGCCTGGAGACAAACGTCTGTATTGAGGAGAATCCTCATTAATAAAAAAAAATTAGGCCTATATGTGTTCGAAAAATTGTTTATTTTCATAATACCTAGTGTATATTAACTGTAACTCAAATGTTAAACATATAAAAAATAACTTTTTGATAATGCTTTTTACATTAATTTCAAGAAGAAATTTAACATATTTATGCAACATTTGTATTAATACAAGAACATAGAAACCAAATTAGTAGACAAAAATATATGTCAATTTGTAGTTAATCTCAATAGTTCAGTAAGAAGTTGTATAGACTTTTGCATTCAATACCACTTAGCATCAATTGTTTATTGAATTAACTAGATTTTGGCAAGTTTCTGACTTAATTTCACTCCATTACTTTAGCAGTATAATTGAATTTCTTCTTACAGCCGAGTCTACGACAAGGTAACATCACCTAGAAGCACTCGCCACTGAAGATGCCCTCCGCTGTTGAGGGAGAAACGTCTGGAAGAAACACCAGTTATAGACAACGGCCACATAGCCCGGAATCTATTAATATTATGATTACCGGTCGTGAAAGCCTGCATTCCACAATTAATTTGTTCTATTGACGAAACTTTAATCTTATAGCCTCTTCTTTGAGAATATGCCTCATAGGCTCAATAGGATTTAAATCAGGAGATCTGAGCGGGCGTGTGAAGCTGTTAGGCACATTTCAGATGATCAATTTCCTGTAAATATCAGCCGTATGCTTTGGGTCTCGATCTTACAATTAACATTAAATTTTCCTTCAAATTCAAGGACAGGTTCATTAAATGATTTATTGACTTACATTTTAAAAATCAAGTATTTATGAGCGCCTTTCTTGGGAAATAATTTGTCTTAAGTAAAATTTGTTTAAAGAATAAATTGTGAGAGAATACATTATTTTTCTTACCTAAAGTACAAATTGTCTTTCTCGATTAATTAGATATCACTGATAAAATCCATAAGTAAGTTAAAACAATGGGAATACTTAAGATTCCCAATTATTTATCATCCCGTTTCCAGTATCTATCCTCAAACCATAACTTAAACACAAGATCACAACATAGTCTCTTACTTAATATACCGCAACATAGGACATCACATCACTCCATGTCATATATACATCTCCAACTTCTCGCAACTGGAATTCCCTACCACAAGATTATAAGGTGCTGCCGGACATTGGCATCTTTTAAAAGAAATCTAAATCTATATTTGCTCTAAACATCGACTTCATTATTATCCAGTGTAAGATATATATATTAATTGGTGTTTCCCCGTATAATGTATCATATTTATATTTATTATTATTAATATTATTATTATCATATCAATATTGTATTACCTATAAAATGTGTTTGTACATGACATTTACATTGCTACATTTATTGTATCTTTAACTGTTTATAATTAGTATAGTGTATATCTATATTTGTCGAATATTTATTTGTATTTGTGCTGGTTGAGTGGAAGAGAGGGCCTTATGGCCTTAACTCTGCCAAAAAATAAAGTATTATTATTATTATTATTATTATTATTATTATTATTATTATCAAATTATGAAAATTTCCATAGTACAAAGGCACACAAGGACACGTTAGCAAGACCAGTAGCCTACTATGTTATGTAAATGAGGCATGGACAATGAGAAATAAGGTCATTCATCAAATCACAACCAGCGAGATGAAGTTCATGAGACTAACAGCAAGTTATTGACGATGGGATCACAAGAGAAAGTGCTGCAAGAACTTCAGTTAGAATCAGTGATCCATTTGATAAACAAGTACCAATACAATTGGAAAACTCACATGCAACGTATGTCCAAGAATATAATCCCAAATGCCATGTTTCTCTATCACACACATGGTTAGAGATATTTAGGCCGTCCGAAGAAGAGATGGGCAGAAAATCGAGCTTTAAGATCATAACAGGACATCAGACCTTATACTTTTATGTAAGAAGATGATGAGGACGATAATATCATTATACTCGTACAAATTAAAACACCTGCTCTTAGGTTTATGTATTAAAAATCTCTAGGCCTAAATGAATTACGAAATACTAACATTACGGATTAAGAAACACGAGATTTCAAAGTTCATCACCATCCCAGGATTAAGCCTGTTGGCTCGTCCCGGTTTCATGAAAGCTAGAATTGTTAAAATTGTTCAGACCATCATCTGTGTGGGCGTCTAACATTTCTCCTTCCGTGCGGTTTATAATTTAGCAATAATTTTGGAAAACTTCCTTCTGACATTCAATTAATATGTTCTTTCCAGTCGTTCCTATATTTATTATTCGGTCTGTAAATTTAAAAAAAATATAGTTCCTTCCTTATTCTTCATTTCTTTTCTTATCCGCAGCGTAAACATGCTTATATTTTTTAAAAAATCTCATCTCAGTTGCTTTTCCAAATCTTTGTTCTGTCATTAGTGATAGTCTAACAGTCTGATCCATACATCAATACAGGAAAAGCCATTAATTTATAAAATTTTATTTTTATTTATTTTCTTGTGTTTTTAAGGGTTCTTTTAATAGTACCACACATTAGATTAAATTTATTTATTTTGTCATTAATATCTTCAATTTTAACATATGATAAATTGAAACCTAGATATTTAAAACTGTTCACTTGCTCTAAAATGTTATTATCAATGACTATTTTTGCTCTTAAGGTATCATGTCATTTAAATGCTAAAATTTAAATTTTATTCTTTGAAATTTTTAAATTGTAATTACGTCACATCGTTAAATTTGTGAAAATCGCGACTCCTGTACCGATGCCATTGAGTTGCAATTTGCGAGGTCTGGGTCCATTGTTGAAGTGCAACGAGCATTATGACGGCAATTTGGAATTAATTCTCCGACAGATAAGAATATCCATCGATGGTATAGACAGTTAGAAACAACTGGATTTATTTGTAAAGGAAATGATGTGCGACAGTGGTTGAACGATAATGTTCCTCGACGATGGATAGGACGCGCCGGTCCGAATGACATTGTTTATTCCCGATAGCCTCCACGGTCTCCCGATCTCACACCTTGTGATTTCTTCCTGTGGGTGTATGTGAAGGACCATGTGAATATACCACCACTGCCCGTCGACCTTCCAGGCTTAATAAGAATGATTGTTGCTGCTGTTGAATACATTACTCTAAATTTGCTGAAAAAGGTTTCGGAGGAATTCGACTATCGGCTAGATGAATGTCGTGTAACGAAAGAAAGGTGCTCACAACGAACACTTATGAAGTATGTTAGATTTGTTCTTATGTATATATATATATATATATATATATATATATATACATACAGAGTGATTCAGAAATATGGCTATACGTTTGATCGCATTTTGTGACGAAAAGGAAATATGATGTAATCATTGGAAAGGGAATCCTTCAAATTACAACAATAAAACGAAACAAAACAAATCACTGCTCACGTGTAGCTTGGAGGGTTGATTTTTGTGGGCTAGCGTCGAACGCCTCCACAATTCTCTTCGTTGTTTCTGTATCCGTGCTAATGCGAGGCCTTCCAGAAGGTTTGATTTTCTGCACCCATCCCGTTTTCAGCAGTCGTTTTCTCCACATCCCGCAGTCGACGGCTGCAATGCTACGTTAAGCTCACGTCTTGCCCGTCTTGCGGCCTCATGATCATTAGCGTACGTTATTGCCCATGCAGCAATTGTAATTTGCTGTTGCATATTCAACGCCATTTTGACTAATGACGTAAGTTCTACACTGTTTTGTTTTATTCCATTTTTGTAATTTGAATAATTGCCTTTCCAACGGTAATTTCATATTTCCTGTAATGGTAATATTTTCATCACAAAACGCGATCAAACGTATAGCCATATTTATGATTCACCCCGTATATATATATCATGTAAGGGAAATAAAACTATTTTGAAGCCCCGTCCACCATTTTGGAACACGGATTATATCATCAGCGAAAGCCTATACCAACAGCTTATTAAAACATTGAATTTCACATCTTCTTTAAACCTTTGTTTAACACAGTGGACTGGGTTGCACAAATGTCTTAACAAAATGAGACAAAAAGTATCAGCAACAACTCACGAATGCATGAAAATATTACCACACATTTTGCAATTCAATTCATGTTGTAAAGTAGAATGTGACGTAGATATTGCAATTTCTACTGGTTTTTGCTCCTTCACACTAGTATTCCATAGTTACGCGATGCAGAAGATGGAACGATGACGTAATCGAAATTATTCCCTCCATCAAGTTGTTAGGTAAATGTTACATTGAATTATCCTTTAGTTTTCTCAGAGTAGTTAATTTTTGCCATACAAAACACTCAACGTAGTGCTAAACAATTTGTATGAAGTACTGGTCGTTCAGTTCATAACGCCTTAAATGGTAAAGTGACCGAATATTAGACCCTTTTTAAATGGGCTACTGCTCGAAATTGAAGAGAAACATTGATTTTATTTTCACTTGAGGTTGTTACATATTTAACACAGTAACAATTACCTGAGCACGAAATTAATAAATTCGAAATTTAAAATAATACATAAAAAAGACTGACTGATTGCGAAATTAATAATAATAATATTTTATTTATTCTGGATGAGTTAAGGCCATAAGGACTTCTCTTCCACTCAACCAGCACAAATACAAATAAATATTTGACAAATGTTAAATTTGAAGAGAAAAATATATGCCTAAATCGGGATTTGAACCCAATATCTCTGGTTGTGTACAGCAGTGCTTTAACGATTTTAGCTAATAGGTATCACGATTTAATCATAGATTTTTCTAACATACTAAATCTATGTTTAAGTCGTGATGCCTAATAGCTTAAATCGTTAAAGCATTGGGTGTACAGAACCAGAGACATTGGGTTCAAATCCCGATTTAGGCATATATTTTTCTCTTCAAATTTAATTTCTCATTAAGTGAGAAGTGTTAAATATAACATTAAAATATGATTGCCAAAGTAAAGTAAAATAAATATGGGCTCCTATTATAAGACCCATTTAAATGCTGCCCCTTAGTTTAATTTAGTACAAATCATCACTTTTGATTCATGTACGTTGGACACACAAACAGGTCATCGGCTCCGCAGTCTTCAGGGGCCCGTTGGAAACATTTGAGGCACCGTCTCCATGTCTCACTATGTATATCGTTGCAAATGCAAAGATTCTAAGCCACTTTTTGCAGCTGATTTTTTACCTTCTGCATAAGGGTGTGTAAGGGCATTTCCATTTACGGGATAGAACTGATATGGGAGAAACTATCGACCAGCGAATTGGAGAGGTTAGAAAATGTAAAACCAAGATTCATCAAAAAGGCATTAGGTGCAAGCAAATACACACCAAACAGAATGGCCTATATGCTAGCCAGAGAAACCTTCTTCCTAGAGGACCTGAGGCAAAGGATACTACTGCCAGCAACGGAGCCATATAAGAAAGTCATCGAAAAAAAGAAACAGAGAGAAAAAGAGATCGACGAAGATTTCTACGCCTCAGATGCCATGGTAAACAGAGAATGGACTGGAAGTAACCAACCACAAATGCACAGAATCATAGGTTTAGCAACACACGGATATCATCACAAAATGTGCAAAAATACAAAATTCCACCAACCGAGTGATTCTTGTGAATGCAAGATATGCGACCAAAAGTGTGAGCGATACCATTACAAACAATGCAGAATATGGACAGGATCACTGAACGAACTCATAAAAGACAAATCATAAACTTATAACTTAATGCTCTTTCGAGTGCCTCTTACCAATTTATTTTTAATGGCTAATTGGAATGCTAAAACTTTTCATGTATTTTCTTCGGAGTCCGTATTATCCTCCTCTTCACACTGTGTATCATTCATTATCTTTTACAATCTCACTTTCCAAAACATGGAATTCCCTTCCGCCCTCTGTCAGAGACTGTCAAACTATAACATCGTTAAAAAACAAACTAAAGAATTATTTAATAACAAACTTACACAACTCACTAATAGTATTCTTTAACAATTAATGAATCAAATTATTTGTGAATATAATATTAAGTTTAACAAATGTATTCATTTGTTTTGTTTTAGATATTGCATAATCGTAAAATTAGTTTTCTTTATCTGATTATTTTTCTTTGTTTTTTATATAAGCCCCTACATCAGAAAGGGACAGTCTAGCAACAATTTAATTTATCTTGCTTCTATACATTATATTATTAATTTTAGTCTTAATCTCAACTTGTTGTATTACACAGCTCTACATTTTTGTTGCCCTGGATATCTCTGCGAATTTCTATGTTTTCAAGTGCACAGTTTACGAATATATTCAATAAAGTGCTGAATGTGCTCTAAAACATTATAGAAGAAAATATTATAAAAGGCGTTTCACTGAAGTATAACATGGGTTTTCGACATTTTTCTTTCTATTTACGTCGGTGTATACCAATTTTTCAAAAAAACAATTGACATTATAACTATATCTGTTATTTGTTTTATATTTTCCTATTTTTGTAGTGTAAAATGAAAATAAAGATAAAAAAGAGCAAATCTTCCATAAGCATTGATAGTTTCATGAAATGTGAGCATAAATATATCCAAAATTAATCTTATATCAAGGGCAACAAAACCTCTGTTGACCAGTGTTATAGATCATAATACAATAGATTGATGTTATATTACTGATCAAATATTTATGCCCAATTTGTATTTAATATTAGAGTTGATTGTGATTATTACATTCTGATGTAATATATGTTTGTCTGTTGAGAGGAAGATAAGGCCACATAGCCTTAACTCCACCAGACTAAATAAATAAATAGCATAATAAATAGAATAAATTTGTACACAATATTTGACAAGTTGTATATCTACGTTCCGTTATCATGATTAGTTTTCTGCCCTTCCGGGACCACAAAGTATGTATGCTGTACAATTGTATCCCATCTCGTTCGATCTAGCACTGCGAACATCACGAATCATAATTTCCGGATCCAACTTCTTGCGTTTTGAGATGCCAATTGAATTAAATAGAAACCAATTAAAGCTTAAATCAACCAGTTTATATGCATTTTCAATTACAACACTTAACTATGTGGTAAAATTTATTCATTGGGCTTAATAACTCATGAGTGCCAATTTGTACTTAATGCAGTTTTTTATCGTGTTTTTAAATATGTATTCGGAATTTCTTCCATTACCCACAGTTTTTTTTATTCCAATTTCAATTAATGGTTTTAAATAATTATTTTTAATAAACGTTTTTTCGTCCATATGTTCTTTGTAAAATAAAATCAAATGAGCTAACTCAGGGGATTTCAGCTATGGGAAAGAGATATCAAGGCAAATGGAATCCTAATATGCTGGCCAATTATTGTTGGACCATCAAGAGGGATGCTCCACGGGCGAAATATAGCAGAAAATCGTCATTTCTTACTTTCTAGATGAGTCCGAATTTTCGAATATTGTGTAGTGACGAATGCAAAAAACATGAAAGTGTTTGATATTATAAATTCTTGTCTCTCGGAAATCTTGCGTGATGGAGAAAACCCGATATCATATTTGAATTCAGGAGAAAAAATACTATCAGAATCACATACTTTTCTTCCTGAACAAAAAAAAGTTTCTTTTTTTGTTGCTCAGTGTAATCTGTTAACGTGCCTTGAAGAGAAATTTTCTTAATATGGGACCATGTCTCATATTAGGAAACCACTGTGGGGCTCATGTTGGAAGAAATAAATCTGAACTAATATAACATAGTAAATAGTAAATACAAAGAAACATATTTCATCTTCCTTAAGCTCATATTTAGAGAAGAATCAATTGGCAAAAAAAATCTCAAACATATGTAAAATGGCAGGTAGTGGTGGTTCCTGGCATTGTTTGCAGTTGGCAAAACTTACTTGCTGAGTTTAGACTAGGCTCTCATATTAGGGAAGGATCTCAATTAGCTACATTACCCCATATTCGTGTGTTACTCTATATCAGTAGAATATGTTAGATTATGTTTTATGCTGTTTTCGTAATATGGGCCACACGTAAATAATATATCGTCAATGGGTATTTCGAGGATTGCCGATCCCGTATTTAGTAAATGTGGTTTAATGCTGAAATAGGTGTATACACGCGAAAATTCTAGTTTTTCATTTTAGCCACAATTACTATTCTTTTTTTCTTTTACTTCTTCTTCACGTAGCAGAAAAAAATCGCACTGTCTAATTCTCTTATTTAAGATCCTACAATACCTCGATTTCCCACTTATTTATCATCCCGTTTCCCGTATCTATCCTCAACCCATACCTTAAACACAAGATCACACCCAACATAGTCTTTGCTTATAATACCGCAACATCGGAGACATCCCACTCACTCCATGTCATATACCATCTTCACTTCTCGCAACTGGAATTCCCTACTACAAGAAATAAGGGGCTGCCGGACATTGGCATCTTTTAAAAGAAATCTAAATTTATATTTACTCTAACCTCGACTTCGTTATTACCCAGTGTAAGGTATATATATTAATTGGTGTTTCTCGTATAATTTATCATATTTATATTATTATTAATTATTTATTATTATTATTATTATTATTATTATTATTATTATTATTATCGTATCATTATTGTTGTTACCCTATAAAATGTTGTTTGTACATTTAATTTACATTGCTACATTTATTGTATCTTTAACTGTTTATAATTAGTTTAGTGTATATCTATATTTGTCAAATATTTATTTGTATTTGAGCTGATTGAGTGGAAGAGAGGGCTTTATGGCCTTAACTCTGCCAGAATAAATAAAGTATTATTATTATTATTATTATTATTATTATTATTATTATTATTATTATTATTATTATTATTATTATTATTATTATTATTATTATTATTATTATTATTATTATTATTATGGCACTGCAGCCCAATTAAGGACTTTCGCTTCCTTTGAAAAATCTTCTCCAAACATCCCTCACGAAAGAAAACTTTGCCCAATTGTGTGTATTATACACCTTATCCCATTTAAATCTCTCACATTTTAATTAATCCTAACTCTCAAAATATGCGGAATAATGAAAGGAGTTTGGTATTAAAAGAAAGAGAAACTCAAATATTTTTTGTTTTCATTGTTGCAGTTAATTCATCTGTCGCATGTTGGACAATAATGACAAAACAAAATGGCGCCTCCTCAGCAACGAGGACAAACTGTTTTCTAGTATGCAGAGACAAAGTCAATAATTACAGTGCAAAGAAATTACCGGAGAGAATATAGAGGAAATGTACCTGATGGGAAGACATTGAAGTCCACAAAAATCAATTCGCCAAGCTTGCAACAGTACCAATGGAAATGTTGGGGAGAACGTGGCACGAAATCGAATAGAGACTTGATATTGTTAGTGCTACTAATGGTGCACACATAGAGGTGTTTTAGTGTGTAGCAATGAAAATTATTTGAGTTTCTGCTTCGTTTATTATCAGCTTCATTTCATTCTATTCCGTAGTAATTCTGCCCGAAGGCAGGTCTTTCACTGCAATCATAGCATTTTCATGCTATTCTTGCAGCTTTACTAGGGAATTTTGTGTAGGTGTGGTAGCTTCCCGTTGCTTTGCACACCGGTGAAGGATGATGATGATGATAATGATAAGGATGATGATAAGGATGATGGCCATATGATTTCGGGGACCGTTTGTGCCTTAAAGTTTTCCTGACATTTGTCTTACAGGTGAGGAAAAACCCCGATAAAAACCTCACCCAGAAAAACTGCCCCGACCGGGGATCGAACCTGGGCCCACTGCGTGACAAGGCAGCACGCTACCTCGAGACCACAGCGGTGGACCTTCATTTCATAATTCCGCATATTTTGTTAGCTATGATTAATTAAAATGTAGGAGGTTTGAATGGGACACTCTGTATTTCTTAAGGTTTAACGAACAACAATGCAACCAACTATTCTTAGGTCTTCCTCTTAATCTAGTTCCTTGAAGTAGGCTACCAAGCAGAAGAATTATTTCATCTTCCAATTATTTGGCATTCTATTAATATCTCAAATCCATCCCAAATGGGCAAACTTCATATTTTAAATAATATTGAGATCTTCTAAAAAGAATTTAATATATATAAAATTGAAGATAAAATCAGCGAAAATAAGAAATGCACAGAACACTTAATGAGAATGAACAACGAACGAATACCAAAAAGAACCTTCCTGTATAATTCCAGAGGAACAAGAGATGTTGGCCGACCACGTAGAAGATGGGCTCCACTTTTAACTTCGCCGGAACAGGCTGCATAGCCTAAACCTTGTAGTAGAAGAAGAAGAAGAAGAAGAAAATCTTCTAAAATTGTATCAATTATTTATTACATATTCTTCTCCAGACGTTATCTACAATTACTTATTTAAAATAAATTGCTTATTATTTTCTTTCTTGTTCTTAGTTTCACCATTAAACAATTTTACATATCCAATGCCAGCCGAGCCACACAGAGATGTGATCCGTCGGGAGAGAAAATTAAAATCTTCATCACATACAGACTCTTCACTTTGTAATTGGTTTTTCAGAGGATTAATTCACTGTTTATTATTTTTCGCTTTTCTCGTAATATCTACTATATTCATTTCATTTTAATCCTATTTTAACTTTTTAAATATTTATTTTTATTTATGTTGACATAATTGTTCTCTTATTAAACATTTTCTTAGTTCATCATCATCATCATGAACAAATTCGTTTTAGGCCATGTGGTCTGTACGGTAAAACCTAGCGAAGATGGTCTTGATCTTTCCACCGATGTTTTGGTCTTCCTTGGTCCCTATGTCCAGTTGGGGTATATTGGAATGCCAATTTTGGAAGTCTATTTCTTGCCATTATCCTCAGATGATTTTTCCATTCTTGTTGGTATCTTTGTATATCTTCATTTAAACTTGTTACTCCAAGTTTTGGTGATCCAATCTATTAACTCCTAACAATGATCGTAAGAAGCGCATTTGGCTTACTTGAAGTTTATGAGAGTTTCTTTTATTTAAAATCCAAATTTCACTTCCGTATTTTAGAGCAGCTTCTGATGTGATGTTATGTAATCTTAGTTTCATTTTCTTAGTTAATATCTATTATACAGTATTTATATTATTCTTTCACACACAGACAATTATTATATAACGAAAACCGATAATTACTGAAAAATGAAGGAAATTTTGAAGAAATTATTTAATTCTCATTCCTAGGATAATTATTAGAAACAGGAATGAGGTTCAGAAGAAATTAAATATAGAGTCAACTCTGGAAGAACGTGGTATTATATATTATAGGGACTCTAGAAATGACAGGTGAATGGAGAAGACTACATAACAATGAACTACATGGTCTTTATAGAAAGCCAGATATAATAAGAACAGTTAAGTCTCGTAGACTGCGTTGGGCAGGACATGTTGCACGTATGGGAAATGAAAGACTTGCATGGAAGCTTCTTGTAGGAAAGCCAGAGGGAAAACGCCCAGTTGGTAGACCAAGAATGAGGTGGGAGAATAACATTAACTATGATTTGAGGGAAGTAGATTATACAGGGAATGATTGGAAAGCCTTAGCTCAGGATAGGGATGTATGGAGAGCTTATGTCCGTGCGGCCATGAACCTACGGGTTCGATACTGCCAGTAAGTAAGTAAGTATGTAAGTAAGTAAGGGACTCTAGAAATGAAAGCTTATAAAATTGTTATTCTCCCAGTTTTATTATATAGCTACGAAATATGGCTGTTACTTTAAGGGAGGAGAAAATATGACGAGTATTTGAGAATAAAGTTCTTAGGAAAATGTTTGGACCAAAGAGAGATGAACAGACAGGAGAATGGAGAAGAATACTCAAAAGTGAGTTCCTGATCTTTATGAGAAACCAGATATAATAATAAGAGTTAAGTCTTGTAGACTGTGATGGGCAGGTTCATGTAGCAAGAATTGGGAACTGTAGAGTGCATGGAAACTTCTTGCAGAAAAACCAGAGGTAAAGCGCCAAATTGCCAGGCCAGAAATAAGTTGGGAGAATATATCACCGTGATTCAGGGAAGTAGATTATCCAGGGGATGATTGGAATATATTAGCTCACGATAGGGATGTATGGAGATCTTATGTTCCCGCGACCATACATCAACGATTTCGATAATGCCAGTGAGTTAGTCACATTTTTCTTATTTGATATTTTTCACTTGTTTCGGAGGAACAGAAGACCTTATGACCTAACTCTGCCAGTTCAAATTAATTATTATTATTGCTTCTATTATTAATATTATTGTTATTGTAGTTGATATTATCATATCAACCTGCAGGAAGAAGAAGACCAGGACGTCCACTCAAAAGACTTCTGGATGGTGTTTCTCTTCAGGCCGAAACAGGTCAACAAATGGCCTAAATTCCTGAATGTACTATGATGATGATGATTATTAATATTATTATTATTATTATTAATGTAGTTGCTATTATTATTATTATTAATTATTATTATTATTATTATTATTATTATTATTATTATCATATCAACCTGCAGGAAGAAGAAGACCAGGACGTCCACTCAAAAGACTTCTGGATGGTGTTTCTCTTCAGGCCGAAACAGGTCAACAAATGGCCTAAATTCGTGAATGTACTATGATGATGATGATTATTAATATTATTATTATTATTAATGTAGTTGCTATTATTATTATTATTAATTATTATTATTATTATTATTATTATTATTATTATTATTATTATTAATGTAGTTGCTATTATTATTATTAATTATCTTCTTCTTCCTTCCAAGTATTAGGCCAAGGCCTGTTACGATCCTATAGAAAATTTTCCCTCCAACATTCGAGGGAAATTCTCGTATAAGACTTGAAAGCATAATAATACTCCCTTCGATTGGTTGCTGGCCAAAGGAAGGCAAGACCAGTGATGGGGCTGCCATCTTATAGCCTCTGGTCAGGATTTTCTGGAGAAGAAAAGAAAATAAAGTAAAGAAGAAATGGAAGAAAGGAAAGACTCCCTAGCCCTCGGATGCCCTAATAGCGTCGGGGGTCGAAAAAAACAAGAGTTAACCAAGAGAGGTTAGATAGTAAAGTTAAAAGAATGCAAAACACAAGTAAGTGGAAGAAATGTTTTGCACAGCTTGGGCACCTTGTGGTCGCCATCCACATATCCCCTAGATGAGGACCCCTGAGGGTTATTATTAATTATTATTATTATTAATGTAGTTGCTATTATTATTATTATTATTATTATTATTATTATTATTATTATTATTATTATTATTATTATTATTATTATTATTATATTATTATTATTATTATTATTATTATTATTATTATTATTATTATTATTATTATTATTATTATTATTATTAGGAGGGTTTGGGCATAATTAATGGCAACTATTTTTTTGTGAGAATTTGAGCGTGGGTGAAAAATCTAAAATATAAATAGAAATAACAAGGGATAAACAAAATTTAAAGAATTTAACAACACGCCAACATTTTGCTCCTCATGTTTATTAAGGTAATTGTCATATGAATACAGTTTTCATGTTCGAAAATCATTACATCACACCTTTTTATTTTTTCACTCTCTTTTTTTTTTAATCTCTTCCTCACTCACTAAATTGCTCTCTCTCATTCTAAGGGCCCTCAAAGTAGTCTCCTGCAAAGTTCTCAACACTCTGCCAACGATGTGGGTGGCGCCAAATGCCATTTTCTTCGCCATTTTCTTCACCATGTTCTTCACCATGTGTGAATCTGGTCATCTGTTGTTGAACAGCATTTGTAATGTCCATTCTTGCCCCAAACCGCAAAAACAAGAGAGTGAAAAAAATTAAAAGTTTGATGTAATGATTGTGGAACATGAAAACTGTATTGATATGGCAATCACCTTGATAAACATGAAGAGCAAAATGTTGGCGTGTTTTTAAATTTCTTTAATTCCGTTTATCCCTTGTTCTTTCTTATGAATATTTTAGATTTTTCACCCACGCTCAAATTCTCACAAAAAAATAGTTGCCATGACTTATGCTCCAACCCTCGTATTATTACTATCATCATCATCACCACCACCACCACCACCACCACCACCACCACCACCACCACCACCACACACCACCACCACCACCACCACCCACCATCATCATCATCATCATTAGTATTATTATTGAGATAGTCCACCGCTGTGGTCTCGAGGTAGCGTGCTGCCATGTCAAGCAGCGGGCCCGGGTTCAATCCCCGGTCGGGGCAGTTTTTCTGGGTGAGGTTTTCATCGGGGTTTTTCCTCACCTGTAAGACAAATGTCAGGAAACCTTTAAGGCCCAAACAGTCCCGAAATCATATGGCCAGCATCATCATCATCCTTATCATTATCATCATCATCATCACCATCCTTCATCGGTGTGGAAAGCAACGGGAAGCTACCACACCTACAATTCCCTAGTAAAGCTGCAAGCATAGTATGAAAACACTATGATTGCAGTGAAGGACCTGCCTTCGGGCAGAATTACTATGGATGGATTAGTGAGGTAGTTTTTTTACCTCTCAGGGACACGGAAGGCATCGCCGGATGACGATTCAGGTCAATGCTTGTGACATCTCCAGAACCTTTAAGACAAGGCTCATATATTCATATTAAACAAGGCCGAAATAAGATGATTACGCTGGTCAAATGGTGCTCGCGGATTATTGCAGCCTTAATTATTCCCGACATTTGCCTTACTGTTGAGGACAATCTGAGAAAGAAAAAGTCTCATACACGAACTTTATCCCGACTGTACCGAACCCGGGGCGCTGCATAAGAGTCAAAGACCATGAGACCACAGCGGTGTACTTGTTAAATTTTACAAGTAAATTACATTTCCATCCGATTATTAAAAATCAAAACAATGCCTTCTAGATCGATAAAATGAAGAAACTAAAAGAAAAAATAGAAGTGGAGTCAGTAGAAGAAAATTTCAACAGATATAAATTAAACTGGCTAGACCATGTAAAAACAATGGATAATTCAAGAATCTCAAAAATGACGATGCAATATAAACCCAAAGGACATCGTAGAGCAGGAAGACCTCTTAAAAGACTGCCAGATCTGGCGAAACAGGTATACAAATGCCAAATTCGTGATGGATAATGATGATGACAACAATGTTGTTTCTTTAATCGGGTGAGAGGATGTTCCGTTTTCAGAAATTTTCAGAAACATTTGAAGACATAAATAACTGTATTTAATCACTTTTATATTTCGTAAATATAATTTAGATATACTTTTAAATTAAATTAAATATTATGTTCGAAAGAAAAACATTCGAGATTTTCTTATATTTTTCTTTAATTTATAAGAATATATATTTACAGAGATTTCGTCAGAGAAATTAAGGTTTATTGAAGCAAACTTTCAAAAAAGATGACTTTCATTCAAGAGAGATTAGTTATTCTTAGCTACTTAAGAAAAAACAATACATTTTTAATTAAAGAGGGCTATTAAAGGACAGACCATAAAAGGAATTCTGAGATTCTCAAAGAATTACACACAGAATCAATGATGGAATATGTACAAAAATACAGAAACAACTGGAAATCTCACGTACGAAGAATGAGAAGAACAAGAATACCACGTCAGATCTTAAATTACCAGCCACCAGGCAAGAGATCTTTGGGCAGACCCTTCAAACGTTGTATTGAAACCGTAACAGACCACTAGGTCTATCACATGAAAGGAAGAAGAAGAAGAAGAAGAAGAAAACATTTTGAAAAGAACGAATGATTGTTCTTGAATATTTCTCAATGCTTAGATCAGACAAGTTGATATATACTTAAATTGCATACACACATTACTGACATCCACACACACACACAAATATATATTGTGCATAATTTTGAGTATATCCGGGAAGATGTCAAAATAAATTTCAAATAATATATTCCATTAAGTCACTTTGAAAAGGTGATGGGATCCCACAGGAGCCCTTCGGGGTATTAGAAGTTTAAGGTTTCCACCTTTTTACAATATCGACACGAGAAGTTTCCAGACGGTTTAGATCGGTTTAAAACTCTTGACCCCACCGGGTCTCGAACCCCCGACCTTTCCGGTGTTTAGCGTATTTTCTTAACCAACTACGCTACTGCTTACCCTCAATAATTAAGTATCTACAAAACTCCAATCTTCGAATTCTTCTATGTGTATCGATTGACAAACCGGAGGGGAAGTGCCCAGTTGGTAGACCGAGAATGAGGTGGAAGAATAACAACCATACTTTGAGGGAACTACATTATAAAGGAATGATTATAAAACATTAGCTCAGGATAGGGCTGTATTGAAAGCTTATATCCGCTCGTCAATAAACTACAAGTTCAATCCATCCATCCATCCATTCATCTATCCATAGTAATTCTGCCCGAGAGCAGGTCTTTCACTGCAATCATAGCATTTTCATGTTATGCTTTGCAGCTTTACTAGGGAATTGTAGGTGTGGTAGCTTCCCATTGTTTTCCACACCGGGGAAGGATGATGATGATGGCCATTTGATTTCGAGGACCGCTTGGGCCTTAAAGTTTTCCTGACATTTGTCTTACAGGTGAGGAAAAACCCTGAAAAAAAAACCTCACCCAGAAAAACTGCTCCGACCAGTGATCGTACCCGGGCCCGCTGCGTAACAAGGCAGCACGCTACCTCGAGACCACAGCGGTGGACACAAGTTCAATAATGCCAGTTAATTATTATCGATTGATAAGATTGTGGGTAAATGGTATACTGATGTTGAGTGATTCCGGGTTCTGTGGCCGTGGTCCATAGTTGGTGTTGATACCACCAATAGACAAATCAACACTTGCTAACTACAAAATCGTTTATAATATTCCAAGCTCTGGTACTAATTGTCTATATCAGTGACTTTCTTAATCGAAAGTTAGTTACAAATGCGCCCAATCATGACAAGATTTCGAGGTTTTCCAGTGTAGTACTTCTTCAGCAAATTAATTTCAGCTACAAGTTATCTGTTTTATAATCCCGTGGTACTCAAAACTAGGTGCATACGACATGAAAGTAATGGTTTCGAGAACTAAGTATGATTGTTGAGGCCGTCTCCGTTGATTGGTTGGCCGGAAGAGGATATGACGCCGTGGGAGGGCGAGACTCTCAGACAATTTCACGGGTAAATGCAGCTCAGCCAATTACCTCGGTAACGGACGCTCCATTGCCAGTACGTTTACAATCTTCTGATGGATGCTTAAGGGCGCCCTATTATGTTTATATACATATATATTTCTTTCCTGCCGAAGCTTTTGTTTAATCGTACTCGATTCACAGGACCAGAACTCGTCTCTCTTCATGTGGAAACAGAGATATGTACAGCAGGGTGTGCCCTCTATCACATTATAATAATGTTATGTAATGTGACGAGAATTTCTGGTGCTCAAATCGGAATAATTAACAACAATACTGATTCGCACAAAAAAATTAGACTCTTATAATAGTACGCTATATGCTAGTGATGTATTATTAGGCGTTAGCGAGGAGATATTAAAAGCAACACGCAAATTCTTCTTCTTCTACTTCATGAAATTAGGCCTTTTGACCTGATTTCACATCAAGTGGGATTTAATGAATCTTCCCATCTACTAAATGGGCGTCCGACACTTCTATGTCCTATTGGTTTGTACTTTAATATCAGCTGACGGATTCTATCTGTAGGCATTCTTTTAATATGTTCGTACCAGTTGTTTCTCATGTTGTCAATTATATTTGTTAAATTAAACATATTTAAATATCTTCTAATATCTTCATTACTTTTTCTGTCCAAAATTGTCACACCTGCTACTGAACGTAAGAACTTCATTTCTGCAGTTTCTATTTTTCTTCTCTCTGAACGGTTAAGAATCCGTTTATTCTCTTAGGCTTTCACGGCCGGAGTTGCTATGATGATCTTGAAAAAGATTTCCGGACTGTAGGCCGTGGTCTCGAGGCTTGAAGTTCCCCGACGTTTCGCCAGAGACTGCGTCTGGCATCCTCAAGGGTTGCCTCAAGACGCAGTCTCTGGCAAAACGTCGAGGAACTTCAAGTCTCGAGACAAGACCAAGGCCTACAGCCCGGAAATCTTCTTCAAGATCATCATGGTTAAGAGTCTAATTCTCAATTGCATATGTTACGACAGGCACTGCCATAATTTTTTTTAAATTTTAATTGTATACTCCTCAAACTTTTATTCTATTGAGTAACGCTACGAAATAGTGGCTGTAACAAAATAATCAATCAAACTAAATATATGGTCACGCAGTAATATTTGTATATAAAAATTCAGCTTGCATACACTTGCGCTCGCAAAACTCTAAAAGTAGGCATTTGATTGACTTGAAAATTTGTATACAGGTTTTGAGATACGAGGAGTGTTTAATCGCCATCTATTATTCTATAAAATCCATAAGGTGTAGGAGTTCACCTGAAACGAAAATTTTAAAATCGCTCTAGCGGTCGCAATTTTCGATGTTTCACATCAAAACTCACAATAACCTATTAATATTAACGCAGTTAGTTATTGTCCAAAAATCAGAAAAATCCGACAATTAGAAGTAGAGGTTTACCTGATATCCAAAATTAAAAATTGACACCAGCCACTGCCAACACCGTATTTGGTTCTTCGCAGTATATACCATTCAAATCAATTAAAACGCAATTTTCTTTTAACTTATACAAATATAAATTAAATCTGGTTTAATTTATTTAGTTGCAGAGCCCGCCGGGTATTACCTGGTATGTTATGTATTGGAAATGGAAACTTAATGAAAAATTATGGAAATTTTGAAGACGTGGCTGATTTAAAATACCTACTAACAATAATTAAAAACAAAATTGAGGTAAATAAAGAATTTAAACATAAACTCAATTCTGGAAATACATGCTATTACGCATTGAAGGGACTATTGTCAACCCTCAAAATGTTAAACTCAAGATATGTATGAATATGCTAATCTTCCTGTTATATTACATGCGAAACATGTGCCCTTAGGCCTACTTTAAGAGAGGAGAAAATATTATGAGTATTTGAGTGTGCTCCCCATTCGTACCACATGCCCTGTCCATCGCAGTCTACGAGACTTAAATATTCTTATTACAACAGGTTTCTCATAAAAATCATTTAGCTCACTCCATTCACTTGTCTGTACATCTCTCTTTGGTTCAAAAACTTTCCTAAGAACTTTATTCTCTAATACTCTAACATCTTCTCCTCCGTTAAATTAAGAGTTCATATTTCCCTTCCATATTACATCGATAGAGAATATTAAAGAGTTTAAGTTCTACTGTTTTAAGGACAGGGGATAACATTTTTCATAATTTGTTATAGTAATTTGAAAATTAACTATTTTGGTACAGTCGAAATGGATTTGTGGTTACTAGCATTGTATGGTGAAGACACTTACACATTACGACGGAATGAGGAAAAGCGACTATGTGGTATGTACTTGTATATATGGAGAAGGATGGAGCGTATAAAATGGACAAACAAAATAAAGATGTGTTAGACAGAGTGGGTGAACAAAAACAATGCTGGAACTCATAAAGAACAGGAAAAGAAATTGGATTGGCCACTGGCTAAGAAGAAACTGCCAACTGACGGATACCCTGTAAGGAATGGCCAACGGAATGAAGGTTTAGAGGCAGAAAAAGACATTAGCTGATAGACAATATTAAAAAGAAATAGCTATTGTATGAGGATACAAAAGCAAGGGGACTGAGTTTAAGGGTCCAAGACAGTAGAGAATGCTGAGTTTGCAGTGAAAGACCTCCTGATCATCTGAGCAGAACAATATGTAGTTATGATGGCCTCTCACATTTCAAAGGTTCCGCCCACGGTATCACAAAACCAGGACGGAGACAATTAAAGAGTTTTAAGGACATGGAATCTTGAATATTGCTTTTCCATCGGGAGTAAATTAGAACCTGTGTATCTCGTGTCGTAAAATTTCGTTTGGTAACACTGGTCAACCCGTGATGTTGGTCTCTAGGGAGTACCAATAGTTTGTAATTAATGCAGTTTTTTATATCGCTATTCTCAAATATTGTATTCGGAATATTTCTATCATACACAGGTTTTTTTTTTTTTAGTTTATTTCGATTAATGTATTTGAACATAATTTTTTAATAAACGTTTTTTCACCCAATTGTCCATTGTAAATTAAACCAAATGAGCTAACTCAGGAGATTTCAGCTATGGAAAAGAGATGTCAAGGAAAATGGAATCCTAATATCCTGGCCGATTATTGGTGGACCATCAAGAGGGATGCTCCACCGGCGAAATATAGCAGAAAAGCGTCATTACTTACTTTCTAGGTGAGTACGAATTTTCGGATATTGTGTAGTTGCGAATGTAGAAAATATTAAAGTGTTTGGAATTATAAAAACCTGTCTCTCGGATACTTTGCGTGATGGAGAAAAACCGATATCATATTTGATTTCAGGGGAAATAATACTATCACAAGAATCACAAGTTTTTCTTTCTGGGACAAAAAAAAGAGTTTATATTTTGTTGCTCAGTGTAATTGGACCTCAGCCTGAAAAAATATAGGCCTACTTCTTGGTAAAATTGTTCAACTCTTTCGCACAAAGAATAGAATTGCAATGCTAATGACCTAAATCTTTAAATTAAAACATATCTAACATTGTTTCAAACACGATGGACAAAATTGTAAAAATGTAATTTTGATTTTGTAACGTGTTCATTAAGAAAACATTCCTTGTAAAATTTGCACACATTGTAGGTCTAAATATAGGTATACTATTATTTCATGGCATGATGCAGAGTGATTACAATGGTAAACCCCTTAATAATTTCTTCACAGTCCCCCAATAGAACTGGATACACTCTAAGGACTCTTTCTACACAAGCCACACTCTATTTGACACATTACTTAACCCATTCGCCTCAAAAGACAAGGTAGACTCGCCGGCAGTTAAATGGCCTTCAACTCAGAAGACGAGGTACACTCGCTTAACTCTGTTGTTACATATTTTGCAATATTTTGTACATCCCTTGGTAGGGTAATCTTTTGTTAAAATTTATGAAGAGTAGAGGAATGTGTTTTGGCCTTCACCCTTTTTGTGATATGAAGTGCCGTTACCTTTTGCTTGTTTTGAATGTCTGAAAATGACAATACAATTTACGGTAACTTAAATCCGGTTTCCAGGGATACGCATTGAGCATTTAAACCTGATGCCAATGGGCTAAGTTCGTCCTGTGATGGTCGACTTGCAATGGCACATGAAGAATGAATGACTTCACTTTTAAGTTAATTTTCTCAAAATCTATAAACATTTTCCCCAGAAATTGTTTATATGAATTGTAACTACACTGAAAATTCCGTGAGGTTCCCATGTAAGTATTTTAGTTGTTTTGAATCGGGAGGAGAAAAGATTACGTGTATTTGACCATAAAAAATCCTTAGGAACATTTTTTAATCAGAGAGAAATGAACAAACAGGCGAATGGAGAAAACTACATAACAATGAGCTACACGATCTTTATAGGAAACCAGATATAATAAGAATAGTTCAGATTCGTAGACTGTAAAGGGCAGGAAACGTAGCACGAATAGGAATGAAATAGTAGCATGTAACTTACTCTAGGAAAACCATAGGAAAATCGTCCAGTTGGTATAACAAGAATGAGGTGGGAGAATAACGTTAACCATTATTTGAGGGATGTAGATTATAGAGGAAATGATTGGAAAACATTAGCTCAAGATATGTGTGTATGGAGAGCTTATCTCCGCGCCGCCATAATCCTACGGGTTAGATAGTGCCAGTGAGTTAGTTAGTTTTAAATCACTATATTTCTTTACAATGTTTCTGTAACCTCAAAACGCAGTATAAAAACCAAATGATTCTAGTAAATTGATAGACGTAAGACGTCCGAAAAAAATGTAATTGGAGTTGTTGACAAGAGGATGACTCCAGGTGACCTCATGTAAAGGGCACGAGCCAGAACGACGGGAAAATAAGAACGTGAAAAAGTGTACAGGAAGACAATACAAAAACTTTGGCAAAGCAGTCGCGGAGATTACATTTGATATCACTCAACTTTGGTTCCGGTTTCTTTAACAGTCATGCCTTAGACCTTTCTCTTCGAACAATGATGCTCAACACTTTTTTTGTCCACTACGTATTTGTTACTGGACACTGGGCATTTTTTGTAGCTAGCAATGATTCATTAACAAACAAAGTAAATTCTAAGTTTCGATACATCTCGAAAACCCAAGGCCAACGAGTGGGCTGATGTCCTCACTTCCACATATGTCAATTACAAGAAATGGACAATTAACCTCTCAGTATGTGGCGCTATATGTGGTCAGCATTAGGAGTATCCCAGCCATTATATCTAGATATGTCAATATGTTTCCGCTAATTACACTGGTCGACAAGGTTTTCTTCACAAGAAATCTGATTAGTGAATCTAGTGCATTTTGTATACTGAATTCAGATATGTAGTCAGAACTTTTCCATCAGGCAGTTTTTTTTTGTGACAGCTACTTTTTTAAAATTGATTTTAACATTCTCTTTGACCTGTTGTAGGAACCTTTACCTTATATGAAGCGATTTTATTCAAGCTGTATTTAAGGGCTGTCTCTGATGAGCACGGTGAGCGCTTTCATCACCAAATTTCCACAATGGAAAAGAGGTATCAAGGCAATTGGAGTTCTAATATGCTGGCTGACTACTGTTGGACCAAGAAGAGAGATGTTCCAGATGCAAAATTTGCCCGAAAATCACTATCTACCACTTTCTAGGCAAGCCAGAATGAGTTATAGTTAGATGGATTTTATTAAAAATTGTAAAAAAATGTAAATGAATATCAAAGAAAACTTTTGTTTGATAGGAAAAACTGAAATGATATTTAAATTCAGGATGAAAAATACTTCCAAAATCTCATATTTCTATTCTTGTGAAAGAAAAAAAACTTAATTTTTGTCGACCAGTGTTATTTTTGCTACCAAGACTATACTAGCTTACTAACTAACTAACTTACTTACTAACTAACTCACCGTCACTATCTAACCCGTAGGTTCATGGCCGCGCGGACATAAGCTCTCCACATACATCCCAAACCTGAGCTAATGTTTTCCAATCATTCCCTGTATAATCTATTTTTCTCAAATCATAATTAATGTTATTCTCCCACTTCGGTCTTGGTCTACCAACAGGACGTTTTTCCTCTGGTTTTCCTACAAGAAGCTTATAGTCCTAACATTCCATATTCCTGGGAACATGTCCCTGTGTTTGAGCCTTTGGCATGGGTTCCCTGAAGTAGCCCCGCCAGGTGAACCGAATGGGGGCTATTTGACCACCGGGAAATTTTACCCCAGTGGAACCCATGTCTACATTTCTTGACAGTTGCATTTTTACGCGAAAGATCGTTACTCTTTCGACCAAGGTAGGGCCTAATTTTTTCGTCTGGTTTATAACCTTCGATCAGTCCCTATCGGCAGCAATATTACCGCTGGCATAGCTCTCGGGTTCTTTTAAGCACGCAAGCCATTCCGCCACGACAGTCTTATACACTGGCAGAAATTGAATAAATATCCTCAAATCATGTCCAAATCAGAGACAGGTCGAGAGATTAGGTGAGATTAGCCCCATATGCAGAGGTTTGTGAATGACAAGGGTGCCGGCCGAACACGCTTAACACACCATCACGGGGGCAGATGAACGAAATGAAAAGAAATGGATAGATGAGTACGGAGAAATGGTGGAATGAAATTGTGGCAGAGAAAAACGGGAGATAATCCCGAGAAAAACATGCCCAAGCTCCGTTTCGTCCACCACCAAACCCACATGGAGTGACCGAGATTCGGTCGCGGGACCCCAGAGCTGATAGCCGAGCATCTAACTGCTTGCGCCACGCAGCCGCCCACTGGCAGAAATTACTTGTGATTTTTTTTTCTCCCAGTGAAGGTCCCGTAGATCTATGCCAAGACATAATGACGTAAACTGCTCGGGCTTTATTCACAGACAACGTTCGTAACTACACGCGTCGAAATGTGTCAGTATATTTATTAACGTTATCTTTGTTGCAATGTAAATAATGTCTAATAACGACATTCAACAGTATCTATACCTAGGGCACTCTAATCTGACGAGACCGTGACGCCATTGTTCTATTGGGAAAAGAGGTGAGTTGGTACTACAAACTGACTTAAAAATAACGACACATCTGTTACACTGGTCAACATGATTTTTGTCTCATGAGTACCAATAGTTGTACTTAATGCAGTTTTCTATCGTGTTTTCAAATATGTATTCGGAATTTCTCCATCACCCAAAGTTTTTTTTTATTTCAATTTGAATTAATGGTTTTAAATAATTATTTTTTAATAAACGTTTTTTCGTCCATTTGTCCATTGTAAAATAAAACAGAGAACACTTTCATCAGGAGATTTCAGCTATGGAAAAGATATATCAAGGCAAATGGAATCCTAATATGCTGGCCGATTATTGTTGGATCATCAAGAGGGATGGCTCCACAGGCGAAATATAACAGAAAATCGTCATTTCTTACTTTCTAGGTGAGTCCGAAAGTTCGAATATTGTATAGTTAAGAATGTAGAAAATATTAAAGCGTTTGAAATTATAAATGCCCGTCTCTCGGAAATGTGCGTAATGGAGAAAAACCGAAATCATATTTGAATTCAGGAGAAAAAATGCTATCAGAATCACATATTATTCTGAGACAAAAAAATATGTTTTGTTGCTCAGTGTTATTAGTAGAGAGGTATTTCGAACGTGAATTTGTATTTACAGGGGAACTGTCAACCATTGCATGCCGATGCTTACCTTGAAATTTCTCTCAGAGAAGCGTTGTGAGGTATCAAGTTCGTGATCAAAAAATTGTCTGTCTCTTTAACTGCAAGGCACAGAAGTAGAAACCAAAATCCAGCAATAGATGGTTGTTCAGGGTCATCCAATTCACCAAGTCAAGGAGTTGTATTACTTTCCTATAGTTTAAATGAGATATATGGCTTTGAATTCTAGTGCCTTGCAGCTAAAAAGGCAATGTGCATGGTATTATGCTGAGTTTGATAAATCACTAGTAACAATTCAGCGAAATTTCCGCCGGCAATATGGAAGAGATCCTCCATCCAAATCGTCCATAATTAGATGGGCCGTGAAATTTCTAGCGACTGGCAGTGTAATGGACTTGCCACGGAGTGGACGATCATGTGTGAGCCAAGAAACTATTACAATGAGCAACTTGCATTTCAAATCAGACCTCAAAAATTGTTTCGTCATGCTTCACGGGAACTGCATTTACCAAAATCAACCATTCATAAAGTCAACTATGAGAAACTACTGAAAGACATGCAAAGGAAGCGCAGAGAGATATGGGATGACTTCTTTTGCATGGACGCGATGGTACACAAAGACTGGATGGAACCTCTGTATGATTTTCGACACGCTGTGACAAGACTAGCGACGCACGGTTTCCACTTCAAAGTGTGTAAGACCAAGACATATCACCAACCGACGAACGAGTGTAAGTGCGAGTGGTGCGGGAAAAAGTGTGACAGATACCACGCCATATGGTGCGAGAACAGACAATCATCCCTGACCCAACTGAGTGACAAGTGAGCAAGATAAACTATTTACTAATCATGCATATTTTGTGCTTTACACTTATTAATTAATTAATAAAGTCTGCCATAAGCGGTTGAAAATTACGCAAGCGTCGCTGCCAACTGACTTCCCTCGGCGCGACGTGCGGAATTTGCTGATTCCATGCTGAACACAATTGACGAATACAATGAGTACCTGCAGAGGGTGATGTTCTCTGATGAAGCGAACTTCTTTGTGTCTAGACATGTTAACCGCCATAACATTTGGATATTGGGGTACTGGTGATTTACCAGACACAGCATACCACCATACACATTAGGTATTTTCCTACGGTGTCGTCATTGTCGTTTAAATTACATCTGCAACAAATGAAGGGCCCAGGGGAAAAACGACGAATGTCACATTAAACTCAAACTGAGATAAATGAATTTTAAGTTTTGAAACGCTATATCATTTCCCTGTACACATTATTTTCAAAACCTTATAAAACGTAACCCATAGCTTCTTTAAACAGTTTTCGCCTTTTAAATGTTACTAGGGAACAGTACAAACACTAAGAATATGAAACCTCAGTTTTTGTGATTTTGTGACATTCATCGTTTTTCCCCTGGACCCTTCAAATGTAAACAGTACTTTGAGAGATGTAGAATACGTTGGAAAAAACCGCATGATTCTATCTCATATAGTTTATGAGGTAAGTTACATTGTTTTGGTAGCAGGACTTTATGGACACCCTGTACTCCTCAGACCATAAGACGACAAAAATGTAACGGTCCCCAACCGTTAGTTAACAGTGTGCCAAGTATATATATTTATTTTCTTATTTGGTAAATGTAAAAAAATAACTTGTTTACAGTTAAAAGTTGATCTTAACCTATGTTTATTGATAATATTTCGAATCATTCGAAATCTACTTTGAGTACGTGTCATTATTGGTATTATCTAATGATAACTTTAACAGAACAGCGGGTTACACCAGATGGGATCGGAAAAGGAACACCGATATCTTAAAAGAATTGAAGACTACGCCAATTTTGGAATATATTAAACAGTACCAACTAAATTGGAAACACCATCTTGAAAGAATGAGTTCAAATCGGATCCCCAAAGCTGTTTATAATTATATACCAAGAGGACGAAGATCACTGGGCCGTCCTGTGAAACGCTGGAGGGAAAATTTTCTATAGGATCGTAACAGGCCTTGGCCTAATACTTGGAAGGAAGAAGAAGAAGAACTTTAACTAACTAACTAACTCACTCACTGACACTATCTAACTCGTAAGTTCATGGTTGCGCGGATGAGCTCTCCATACATCCCTATCCTGAGCTAATATTTTCCAATAATCTCTTGTACAGTAGGGTGGGCCGAAAAAACTATTTCTTTTTTATTTCGAAGTTGTAATAGCGCGTAAAAGTTGCGAATTATATAGACAAAGGAAAAGAAAAAAAATATCAAAATCGGTTGACATCTTTCGGTCGCGCAAAGACTGTAAGTTTGACAAAATATGAATAAAACTTCATTTTTGAGATTATTTCTTTAATTTTTTAATTAGATGTTTTCGTAATGTAATAGTTTCTAACGTCTTCAAATAGAGCCTAAAAATATTGTGTTTTAATGTGATTTAGATCAGTTGATATCTTCCGGACGCGCATAAGCTCCAAAATATGCCAGAATAATCAACAAGTTATATTTTTACGCATTTTTGGTATTTCATAAATAACTTCCAGAGTATTGATTGTCAGATCCCACAGACACACACAAACGTGCTTTTAGCAAAGATCAGCAATACCTACTTGGTATTAAAAAAAAAGAAATAATTGCAAAAATTAAGTTTTTTTTTTTTCATATTTTGCAAAACTTCAGAGCCTTTGCGCGACCGGAAGATGTCAACCGATTTTGATATTTTTTCTTTTTTTCTTTTTTTAGCTATACAATTCGCAACTTTTCCGCGCTATTACAACTTTGAAATAAAAAAAATGCGTTTTTTTGGCCCACCCTATTGTACAATCTACTTCCCTCAAATCATAGTTATGTTATTCTCCCACCTCATTTTTGGTCTACCAACTGGGCGTTTGCTCTCTGGTTTTCCTATAAGAAGCTACCATGCCCCTCTTTCATTCCCAAATAGTGCCAAAAGTCCTGCATATTGCAGTCTATAAGACTTAACTCATATTATTAGGCCTATATCTGGTTTCCTATATAGATCATGTTCTTACATTATACAAATAGCTTATTCTATTTCAAATAAGTTCTGTATTTTTATTTAAAAATGTTCTTGGCAAATGCATCAAATTTTATTTACAGCACCAGTTTTGCTAACTTATGTTCTTTTTTTTTCACGAAATATAGAATACAAATTCTTCTCTATAATAGATGCAAGTTTTTTTACATGTTGTGAGCTGTGCCATCAATCCTATAAGAAAAACTGGTTTATAAATCTGAAAATTATCACAATTTCAGGTGAATCAACTTTTAGTAGTAGATAAATACAAAATGCCAAAATGAAATCATCAAATTATTTCTACAAATTTAATCTTCAAGCATTCTTTTTGTCCATATATCAATCCATGTAACAAAACCCCTAATCCCAAAGTTATGTGTACAGAAGGTCTCAAAAATCTGTTTACAACTTACGATAAATGGTAATAGTTACGTACGCAACAATTGATGCAAGTAGTACATTACTGGTCTAGGACATGTTTGAGCCCGAACTTTAGCGATGGCTAACAAATAAGTTCGAGACTAGTAATGTACTTACTTCCCGAATTTCGTACATACTCCTATACTAATAATTATTTTTAATTTTTATATTTCGTGTGGGATTATATCTTGGTTTGAAGAGTTCAATTGCTTGATAGCAAGGGAATGTACTGCAACTGTTTATTGTTATCTGAATTAGTGGCAGACATTTTTAAATAAAAGTTTCAGACTGCATATTAATTACAGATATGATTAATTCTGTTCTAGAGGAAGCGGCGAATGTTGTGGTTCATTTTCTAACACCAGCAAAGTCTAAATATATATATGAAGGATTGGTGAAAAAAAAAAACATTATTAAATGAGTCAATTACTATTCTTCCCTAGGGAAGGGACATGAGCAATTACATACCGTTGTCAATGGATACCAAGGCCTCTCTGGTAAATTTAACTTACTTCCCTAAAATCAGAATAACACTGGCCAACATGATTTTTGTCTCATGAGTACTAATAGTTGTACTTAATGCAGTTTTTATCGTGTATTCAAATATGTATTCGGAATTTCTCCATCGCCCACAGTTTTTATTTCAATTTCAATCAATGGATTTAAATAATTATTTTTTAATATACATTTTTTTTCGTCCATCTGTCCATTGTAAAATAAAACCAAATGAGCTAACTCAAATGATTTCAGCTATGGGAAAGAGGTATAAAGGCAAATGGAATCCTAATATGCTGGCCGATTATTGTTGGACCATCAAGAGGGATGCTCCACAGGCGAAATATGGCAGAAAATCGTATTTTTTTACTTTCTAGGTGAGTCCGAATGTTAGAATGTTGTATAGTTACGAATGTAGAAAATATTAAAAGTGTTTGAAATTATAAATTCCTGTCTCTCGGAAACCTTGCGTGATGGAGAAAAACCGATATCATATTTGAATTTAGGAGAAAAAATATTATCAGAACCACATAGGTATTTTTCTATCTGAGACAAAAAAAAATATTTTTTTTGTTGCTCAGTGTAATTAGGCAGGCCATTATTAGTTTAGGAGTGAACAAAAGGACTATATTTTAGACCATGTCGAATTTGATATTTTACATTATTAAAATTAGTGTGGAAAAGAACTATTACATTTCTCAAACCATTTAACACACATAAATTTCACCAACATAAAAACTGAAATGTAGCGTGTGGTGACTCTTTTTAAGGTACCGTAAGCAACATTAAGAATACTCTGTATATATACTGGAACCAGTAATTTCAGACTCGCAACGTTTAAATAAACGTTGCTTACCCTTAAAACTCGTTCACAACAAGTTACTATAAATATAAACCGTTACATGTATACAAAACAGCTATACATTCCTCATATACCTCATATTGGCTGCATTGTTTCCAGCGGAAGAAATTGAATATCGAGTTCTTTTAATATTTGATATGATATAATAAATGACGGCCTTGATGTAAGCATCATAATAGTATACCCATTCTTATTTAAAAAAATGTTATTCCATTTCATAGTAATTCTGCCCGAGGGCAGGTCTTTCACTGCAATCACAGCATTTTCATGCTATGCTATGATATGCAGCTTTACTACGGAATTATAAATGTTTTAGCTTCCCGTTGCTTTCCACATCAGCGAAAGATGATGATGATGGTGGCCGGATGATTTTCGGGGATTGTTCGGTCCTAAGCTTCCTGACATTTGTCTTACAGGTGAGGAAAACCCCCGAAAAAAAACTCACCCAGGAACCTGTCATGACTGGGGATCGAACCCGGGATCGCTGCATGACAAGGCAATACGCTACCTCGAGACCACAGCGGTGGACTAAAATGTTATCAATTTAATTAAATATAAGAAATTTAACATTGTATAAAATTAATTGGCTATTCTATGCTACCATGCCACCAGTGATTATTCGATACTAGAACAAGCGACTTTTAGTGTCGTGTTGGCCAATGTGATAACACATGTTCCCGGTAGTCAATTACCAACATATTTGCTCACATGTAAGAGGAAAATTGTAGCGTTTTTGGTTTTCTCAATACGCTATAATCCGTATGGTCGTGGGTCGAGTACCCATAGGACCAGTATTTTGAAATTGCCCTAAACCTTCTGGAGCTACCATGATCTTGGAGTCGACTCAGCCCTTAACAGAAATGAGAACAATACTATATTCTAGGAGTAAATGAGGTCGTCACGCAGGGTTGGCAACTCAGCAGTCATCTCCAGAAAAGTGCGAATCTTAACCTCTACTCTAGCCGTGCCTCTACATCGAACATCTTATAATTCTTCATCATTCCTTGATTCAGCTACCCGACTCTGGAATTCCCTCCCCTCTTACAGCAAATACTTCCTGACTCAAAAATAGTTAAATAAATGGTAGTTTAAAAAACTAGAACATCACGCTTTATTAGAAAACCGAACTAAGAATAGAAAAATAATTTTAATTTTCACCACGCTTGGGATAAAATTAAAGTTGTCAACAAAAAAATCATCTCCAACACATCTACAATAAAACTAGAGTTATCTACAAAAAAAGTAATTTTACCATCAAAAGCGTGGAGTGCCTTTTATGGTTTTTACGTTTTCTTCTTAGTGACTTTACTCTTACCAATATCTGTTTATTATCAAATATAATAATAGGTATAGAGCATCACACGTTTTTGATGGTAATTTTTTTTGTAGTTTTATTCTAGGTGTGTTGGAAATTATTTATTAGTTGACCACTTTAATGTTATTCCAAGCGTGTTGAAAATTAAAATTATTTTTCTCTTTTTAGTTCGGTTTTCTAATAAAGCGTGTAGTTTTAATTTTTTTAAAACTATCTTTAAATTCGATACTATTCTAGTATGAGCTAAAAGTAATACTCTTAAAAAATCCTCCGGGCCGGATTTGAACTAGCGACTTATGGATTACTCAAATTATATACCGCTACAGTCCACCGCTCTACAAACTGAGCTCTTAAAACGATTGACTAAAAATTATGAAATTATTATATTGACATTGATCCTATACAAGTATACAAAGTTTCAAGTAGATCCAATGTTTTTAAGTGTGTGAAAATCGTGATCAAAGATTCCGTTACATAGATAGATGGACAGATACAGGTCAAGCTAATATAAAGCGTGTAAAAAGAAAATCTCTCTAAATATTTTCTTGACAACATAATATACAGTATAACTACGTTCTATGAAGGCCTATATATTTATTACTATTTTATATGTTACTCTTTGTTTAATAAAGCAATTATTTAATCAAATTATAGGTTATTGTCAGTATTGTATTATTATTATTATTAATATTATTATTACTGTTACTATTATTTTTATTATTATTTTTTATTGTTAATGAGCCCATGTAGGACTACGCACAGTTGTCCTTCTTTAATAATGTATTCAAAAATGCAGATATACCAAAAGAATGGAAGACAAGCATTGTTATACCCTTGTTCAAGAAAGGAGACAAGAGAAAAATGGACAACTATAGGGGTATCAGTTTGTTAAAGCACATGCTACAATATTTATGCAGACATTTTACATGGAAAATTGAAAAGTTTCAGTGAAAAATTCCTTATGGAATGTCAAAATGGATTTAGGAAAGGACGATCTTGTATTGATTCAACATTTTCTGTTAAACTATTGCTTGAAAAAAAGTAGAGAATTCAACTTAGAAACACATTTTGCTTTCATAGATTTTGAAAAAGCATTCGACAGTCAAGAGATCAAAACTCTTAAATATATTGGAAGACAGAAATATACCAAATTTACTTCGGCAGAACATACAAAATATTTACAAAGACAACACCATAAAGATTAAATTAAAAAACAGATTTTCTGAAGAAGGAATTATAAATCGTGGTGTGAGACAAGGCTGCCCCCTATCCCCAATACTCTTTGCAATTTATATCAATGAAGTAATATGTTGCTGGAACAAGAAATATACATTTGGAATAAGAATATCAGAAAATAGAAAATTCGCAGATGACCAAATAATAATAGCAAATTCAGAAGATAATCTACAGAAAGGTCTGTATGAACTTAACACAATTACAGAAGAATATGGATTGAAGATATCTACAGAAAAAACAAAAATTATGGGATTTCAAGGTGTCGATCCTGTCAGAAGTAAAATTGTACTGGACAACAAAATTTTGGAGCAGGTGAATAATTTTACATATCTAGGATGCAATATCTCATATGAAGAAGAAAAGGATGTAAATGCAAAAATACCTAAATTTTTAAGAATTTTTGGGTTAATAAATTCTATCTTCAAGCCACAGTTAATCCAAAAGCATTCAAGATTAAAAGTGTATAAAACACTGGCTCTTCCAACTCTTTTGTATGGTAGCGAAGTATGGACGTTGAAACAGAAGGATATACAGAGGCTTAGATCTGCTGAAATGAGATACCTTCGGAGGACTTCAGGAAACACACTACTAGATCACAAAAAAATGAAGACATCTTAGAAGAATTACACATGGAATCTTTAGAAAACAAAATTTCTGATTATAAGTCAAGATGGATGCAACATGTTCATCGAATGGAAGATCACAGAATACCCAAACAAATGTAAAAATATCAACCTGCAGGAAGAAGAAGACCAGGACTTCCACTCAAAAGACTTTTGGATGGTGTTTCTTTGAGGCCGAAACAGGTCAACAAATGACCTAAATTCGTGAATGTACTAAGATGATGATGATGATGATGATGTAGGACTACGCAAAGTAATAAGATGCGTTACTTTTTCTTCAAAAGTATTTAATTTTTTGACTTTGGACATTCTTTCTTTCTTCTGTCCTTGATCCCTTTTCTCTTGGGTTTTTCCTCTTGGCCAATCTGTCACTTGCATACCTTAATTCTAAAAATATTTCTGTTTATGATACATTCTTGAGTAATTACTGCCAATTTATTACTTTTTTTACTTCGTTAATCAATTTTATACTATCCACTTATATTTTCTTAGACTTCAAACATTTATTTTGAAAGTCTATTTGAGTCCATTCGTTTAATATATCCATAAAATTTTAACCTTCAGTTTCTAATATCACTATGAATGTCTGTACCGCATATAATTTTATAATTTTATTTGCAGCATAAATGAAATATTTACGATTTGTGGCAGGATATACATTCCATAGTAATTCTGCCCGAAGGCAGGTCCTTCACTGCAATCATAGCATTTTCATACTTTTCTTGCAGCTTTACTAGGGAATTGTGTAGGTGTGGTAGCTTCCCGTTGTTTTCCACACCTGTGAAGGATGATGATGATGATAATGGTAATGATAAGGATAAGGATGATGATGATGATGATGATGGCCATATGATTTCGGGGACCTTTTGGGCCTTAAAGTTTTCCTGACATTTGTCTTACAGGTGAGGAAAAACCCCGATAAAAATCTCACCCAGAAAAACTGCCCCGACCGGGGATCGAACACGGGCCCGCTGCGTGACAAGGCAGCACGCTACCTCGAGACCACAGCGATAAAAAACGATGTGAACATATCCGTAAAGAACTTCAAATATTTAGTTTGACAGAAAAACATAGAATAATACAGGAGTAAATGGTGAACATATCTGCAGAATGAATACCAACAAATTGCCCAGGAAAAGTCAAAACTATCTACCAAGAGGAAGAAAAAGAGATCGGGGACGCCCACGAAAGAGATGGACACAGCAGCTACAATACTTGAAGCCGGATCGAACCAAACAGTTTTAATCCTAAGAAGAAGAAGAAGAAGAAGAAGAAGAAGAAGAAGAAGAAGAAGAAAAAGAAAAAGAAAAAGAAGAAGAAGATTATTATTATGATTATTATTATTATTAATATTATTATTATTTTTACTGTTATTGTTTTCACATATTTTGTTCTTTCTTTAACATCTGTAGGCTATATCTTGTAGTCTATGCCTAATATGTATTATTAATCAAGTTGTAGATAATTCATAATTGTTGGTATCTGTATAATTTAACCCTGGTGAAGTGGAAGAGAAGACCTTACGTTCTTCACTCCATTATGTAAAATAAATGAACCATTAAAACAACTAAACCCCAAGGACCACATAAGGCCTGTAGTGGTATCAGATATTATAATAATAGAAAACCTAAACTAACTCACTGGCACTATCGAACCCATAGGTTCATGGCCGCGCGGGCATAAGCTCTCCATACATCCCTATCCTGAGCTAATGTTTTCCAATCATCCCCCCGTATAATCTACTTCCCTCAAATCACAGTTAATATTATTCTCCCATTTCATTATTGGTCTATCAATTGGGCCTTTCCCTCTGGTTTTCCTACAAGAAGCTTCCATGCACGTCTACATTCCCCAATCGTGCCACATTTCTTGCCCATCGCAGTCTACGAGTCTTAACTGTTCTCATTATATCTGACTTCCTATAAAGACCATGCAGTTCACTGTTAAGTAGTCTTCTCAATTCACGTCTGTTCATCTCTCTTTGGTTCAAAATTTTTCCTAAGAACTTTATTCTCAAATACTGGTAATATCCTTTCCTCCCTTAAAGTAAGAGTCCATGTTTCGCATCCACATAATATAACTGGTGGAATAATAGTTTTATATATTTTCAGTTTAATGTTTTTTTGAAAGGAGTTGGGACGTCAAGTGTCTATGTAATGCATAATAGCACGCATTTCCAGAATTGAGCCTATGTTTAATTTCTTTATACATCTCATTCCTATTTGTGATTATTGTTCCTAGGTATTTGAATTCAGCCACCTCCTCAAAATTTCTCTCGTTTGTCATTAGCTGTCCATTTCTATTATATAATGTATTTCTATGTATGTCCATTATATTTAGTTTACTGATATTTACTTCCAGTCCCAATTTCTTAGTGTTACTCAATAGTGTGTGCGTGTTGTATCTCCTCGCTATCGCCTAATAGTACTACGTCATCAGCATAAAGTAACATTTTAGTAATACCATTGGGTTGTAGGCCTTCTTCATCCTCTAATGTTTTGATGGCATGCTCTAGTACAAAACTAAATAGTAGAGGAGATAGTGCATATCCTTGCTTCAACCCATTCTGGCTTTCAAAGGTGTCCGAAAACTGTTTCCCTACATGTACCCTACTCTTTGTGCCATTTAGACACATTCGCATAAGTCTAACTTTTGACGAATTCCGAACTCTAGCAGGATACTACATAACTTCTCCCTCTTAATTGAATCGAATGCCTTTTTGAAGTCTACGTACAGTTGATCTTCAGTACCATTATATTCCCATTTATTTTCTAAATCTGTCTTAAACTAAAAATCTGATCTGTTTTAGACTTATTAATAATAGAAAACCTAAGAAAACCTACTAAAATAAATTAATTTAATTTTCATTTAAACGCACTTAAGGTAAGATGAGCCAAAGATGGGAGTCAGTAAGTGTGTTGAATTTTGAATTAAGTAAAGTGGAGCATTTACCACACTACGCCACTGTGCCAGTGAATGAACCGCCTACCGCAAGACTGCAACTATCTCCCATTCATCCCGTCAAGAAATATCACCGTGTAGCACGCACGTGCACCTGGGTTCACTGATCTTTTTATCATCTCAGCGTCCACACGAGATGCTATCTGTCTTCAGTAGCTCTGCCGCAAAGTGTGTTCCCACCCCTCGGCCAAAGCTTCTGTCCAACAATAATTCCGGCAATTCCTCGTGCTCCAGTTTATAGCGGAGTCACTCAGTGGATTTCCAGGCGGCTTCAAAGGAAGCGATATTCCCTCGAAACAGATGTGTCATTTAGTGGGGGAACTTGTATCAACCTCCCTTAGATCTGGCTGAGTGTCAGAGGAATTAGGACGAATTCATTGTCTTCATATTCGTTACCAAATTATTCTAAATTTAATCCCAATTACACCGGTCAACATGATTTTTGTTTCAAGAGTAACAATAGTTCTACTTAATGCAGTTTTTTATCGTGTTTTCAAATATGTATTCGGAATTTCTCCGTCACCCACAGTTTTTTTTTATTTCAATTTCAATTAATGGATTTAATTAATTATTTCTTCTAAACGTTTTTCGTCCATTTGTACATTGTAAAATAAAACGGGGAACACTTTAATCAAGGGATTTCAGCTATGGAAAATAGATATCAAGGCAAATGGAATCCTTATACGCTGGCCGATTATTGTCGCACCATTAAGAGTAATGCTCCACAGGCAAAATATAGCAGAACACCGTCATTTCTTACTTTGTAGGTGAGTCCGACTGATCAAGTATTGTGTAGTTACGAATGTAGAAAATATTAAAGTGTTTGAAATTATAAATGCCTGTCTCTCGGAAACCTTGCATAATGGAGAAAAGCCGATATATTTGATTTCAGGAGAAAGAATACTATCAGAATCACATATGTTTCTTTCTGAGACAAAAAAAAAGTTTATTTTTGTTGTACAGTGTTATCAGTCAGCTCGCTTTCATCCTGTATCTTTAATAATAATAATAATAATAATAATAATAATAATAATAATAATAATAATAATAATAATAATAATAATACTAATAATAATAATAACAATAATAATAACAATAATAATAATGTCAACACTAAACGTCTAACTAACTCACTGGCAATATCGAACCCGTAGGTTCATGGCAGCACGAACATATGTTATCCATACATCCTTTACTGAGCTAATGTATTCCAATCTTTTCCCGTAAAATCACGGAAACACGGAAATTTCGTGTACTCTCCATTGTTGTCCCAATAATATACCACACAACTTAAGGTCACAGCCCACGTACCACTTCTGTTCATTATATTTTATTTAAGGGGCAAAATTATGGCTATTAAGTATTTGTTGGACATAATTAACGGGAATCAGGACTCACTCAAATCATAGTGTTACAAGGAACAGAGAAAGCAGTGTGTTTCTGGGGATTGGATAAATCGATGTAGAAAGGGGATTGAAGGGCATAGGGACGGGTTGGGTATGGGAGAGGAATAGGAGAATAATAATAATAATAATAATAATAATAATAATAATAATAATAATATAATAATAATAATAATAATAATAATAATAATGATTTATTTTAGCTGGCAGAGTTAAGGCCATAAGGCCTTCTCTTCCACTCAACCAGCGAATAGTAAAATTATACAAAAATTACGTACATATTACAATTTTAAGATATTAAAATACAGACTAAACAAAATACAATGATGATGGATCTAATACTAGCTAATGCTAACAAAAACATAGAATATAATAAAATTAAAATTATATAAAATAAAGTAAGTAGCTTCCTACATGATTATTAATAGAATGCTCTATATAGTTGTTATGTAGTTAATGTTTTCATTGTGTCGAACTTAAGATATCAGTTAATTTGGATTTAAATAATGATAGCGACTGACAGTCCCTGACATGACTGGGAAGTGAGTTCCATGCTCTAGCCATAGATATTGTGTAAGATTCAGAGTACAGACAGTCCTGTGTTGTGGTATCAAAAGTAAAGAAGAGTCTTGTGATCTTGTTCCTAAATTGTGATGAGCCGATAAATGTTGAAAACGTGTTGTTAAATAAGTTGGTAAATATGTGTGCAGAATTTGGAATAGTAAGGTATGTGAATGTAAAGTTCTTCTGTCATTTAGGCGTAGCCATGATAAGGCCTGAAATGAAGGAGACACGTGGTCATAACGACGGAGATTGAATATAAATCGAATACACGCATTATGAGCACGCTGTAGTCTGTCAGATAGATCAGTTGTCAGACTAGTCAGTAATATGTCGCAGTAGTCGAAGTGTGGCATTATAAGAGTCTGTACAAGTATTTGTTTTAATTTTGTAGGAAGGAAGTTTTTAAAACTATTTAGGGAGTGAAGAATTGAGAACACTTTCTTGCAGGTATTATTCACCTGGATTTTCCAGTCTAGGTGTTGGTCCATATAGATACCCAGATTTTTTATTACTGAGCTGTAGGGGGTATTTTTGTCATTTAGGAGAATGGTAGGGATATTTCCGTAATTTATAATGCTTTGGATTCGCCGATGTCCTATAATTATGCACTGTGTCTTGTCAGTATTTAGATTAAGTCCATGTTTCTTCGACCATTGGGAAATTGAGTATAGGTCACTATTTAATTTGTCTAGTGTGTCATGTACATCGTCAGGATGGGAGTGAATGTAAATTTGCAAATCGTCAGCGTATAGGTGATATCGACAATAGGTAAGTCTAGTGGATATATCGTTAACATAGATAGAGAACAGAAGTGGTCCTAACACTGAACCTTGTTGGACGCCACCCTTCAGTGATAGCCAGGATGAGGAAAGTTCTGCATTGGATACACATTGCTGGCGACCATGAAGATAGGATCCAAGCCAGTTAACAGCATTGTCCGAAAGATTCAGAGCGCGTAATTTTGCTATTAATATGTCAGTGTCAACTGTGTCGAAAGCTTTGCTGAAGTCCTAGAGTGTAAATATTGTCATGTGGCCACTGTCCATTGCTTCACGCGCATCTTCGGTAACTTTAAGAAGTGCGGTTGCCGTACTATGGCCTGTCCTAAAACCTGATTGGTATGGGTCGAGTATGTTATGAGTGTTAAGGTAATCAGTTAATTGTCCATGAACAATGCGCTCCAAGGCCTTAGATAGGACTGGGAGGATGCTGTTTGGTGTTACAGGTAATTTAATTTTAGGGATTGGTCTGACTATAGCTTTTTTCCAGAGTTCGGGGTAAGTTGAGGTCATAATTGAGGCATTAAATATATGGGTTACAGTTGGGAGTATGACATGAATTATTTTCTTTAAAAAGTCGATACTTATATTGTCTATACCTTGTGTTTTAGTTCTAATGCGGTCCAGAGATAGTTTAACGTCGATTGGCATTATATAGGAAAAGAAGAATTTTTCTCGGGAAGGAGTAGGTGTGGATAGGAGCTCATCTATAGCTTGTTGTTTGGTCGTAGTGTTTATGTTAAGTGTGGCATATGATGTGAAATGTTGGTTTAGATCGTCCAGTGATATGTTAATGCTCTCTCCTTTGGTTGTCGGCTGCCGTATAGACCCATTGATCTAATACGTTTCCACATTCACTTGCATTTGTGTTTGGATCAATGAGACTATGAGCATACCGCAACTTAGCGTTCCTAATTGTTTGATTCGTTTTGTTTCTTAATGTCTTATATTGTCTTAAGTTAGCGTCACTTTTGTCCCGTCTATATTTTCGAAAAGCAGCATCCCTCTCAGCCATCAGTAGTCGAATTTCGTGGGACATCCAGGGAGCTGGGGATTTAGTAATTCGTCTAGTCTTCAAGGGGGCATGCTTGTCGTAAAGTTCTAATATCATATTGTTAAATTTAAGCAATTTTTCGTCAATTGTGCGTAGCGTCCAAATATCATGCCACGGCATGTCGATAGCGTCTGCAATTAGAGCTTGCTGGTTAATAATTTTTAAATTTCGATACGTTAATAATTTAGGACGAGTCCTAGGACACTGGAGAGAGTATTCGATACATATGACGTGAGAATAATAGAAATGTTTGAAGGAAAGTTAAGAAGAGACTGATATATGACAGACAGTATATAGAAGCTGAGTGTAACCACAAAATATCGCTCACCCTGCAGTCGGAACTTAAACTTTCGTGGGGAAGGGAGAAGTATATTGACTCTTTGGATGGGGATGGTAGAAGTACTATTGCATGGTTTCATTTGTGTTGATGGGTGGCCCATAATTTAACAAGTGAAGAAGGGCTCTATGCGAAGACCGTAAAAACTGGCAACATATTATAGTATTCTGTAAAGAGACAGAGCAACTTAGATTACAGTTGCTGCCAGAGAGATTTCTCAGTTCAGATTGTGGGAGAGTGGGGTGCTGGGATCTTTTAGGACGGATCGAGAGTGAAGTGAAAACATTCAATTTTTTGGATACAGTAAGGAAGTTGAGAAATAGCAAAATTGGAGATCAATAAGGATATATGTATTATCAATAATAAGAATCCCAATATGGGCTTTGTTTTCGATCTTCAAATATATTATATAATAAGTAGTCTTGATAAGTTGAATAGTTTGATAGTGCATTTGATGTCTGCAGGGACCGGGATGGGGGTATGTACGCCCGCGTGTGTATGTGTGTGGGGTTGTGTGTTTGTATATATGTGTGTGTTTTTTTCTTCTCATTTTTCAAAATTTGTTTTGTAGCATTTTTTAAAATTATTGATGTACAGAATGAGACTTTTATTTATATCTATACACATGGTCTTTTCATGGATGAGTGTAGATATGCATTATTGTGTATGTAGTGTAAACATCGATTATATATATATAATATATATAGTCATTGTTTTGATAAAGGTGAGTAGCCACGTAGGTATTTGTTTATATTACGATTATTTTTTTTATTTATGGGAAAATAATGCACGTAGGACTAAGCAGGCCCGTGCGCAATTTAAATGCATATGTATTTCCTTCCTTTTGAAAAAAAATGCAATAAATACCATTCATTCATATTTTATTTTTTCTTGCGTAGAACAGTACACATGCTTATATATGTTCCTTTCATGTACACTGACTGAATTATTGCAACCGAAGCTAATTAATCCCCATTATGCAGAAGAACGCCCTTTAGACTTCTTTTGCTAGAGTCAATAAATATACGCCAAACTTCCCGTTTATAAACATTTCCTAGGCGACAATTCAAACCATGGATATAAGAACAGTATACTACATCCTCCAAAACTTTTTTAATTCTTCTTCACTATGGCTATACCATCCACCGCTGTGGTCTCGAGGTAGCGTGCTGCCTTGTCACGCAGCGGGCCCGGTTTCGAGCCCCGGTCGGGGCAGTTTTTCTGGGTGAGGTTTTTATCGGGGTTTTTCCTCACCTGTAAGACAAATATCAGGAAAACTTTAAGGCCAAACGGTCCCCGAAATCATATGGCCATCATCACCACCATCATCATCATCATTCTTCACCGCTGTGCAAAGCAACGGGAAGCTGCCACACCTACGATTCCCTAGTAAAGCTGCAAGCATAACATGGAAATGCTATGATTGTAGTGAAGGACCTGCCCTCGGGCAGAATTACTATGGATGGATGGCTATTCCAATAAAAGGTTGTACCAGGAGCTAAAATATAGTATTTTTTCTTTTGTAAGACCCAAATCGCGCACCAAATCATATAATTTTGATTAATTGATTATTGTATTTTGATTTTAGAGACAAAATGAAATCATATTCTGTGCTATAGGTGGAAGGAGTGCTGGTACTATTATTTTGCGATGATGTTGGCGGTGTTGGAATTTGCAATATCTGGCCCATGTGCTGGCTTACTTACTTACTTACTCACTGGCACTATCGAACCCGTAGGTTCATGGCCGCACGGACATAAGCTCTCCATACATCCCTATCCTGAGCTAATGCTTTCCAATCATTCCCTGTATAATCTACTTCCCTCAAATCATAGCTAATGTTATTCTCCCACCTCATTCTTCGTCTACCAACTGGGCGTTTTCCTTCTGGCTTTCCTACAAGTAGCTTCCATGCAAGTCTTTCATTTCCCATACGTGCAACACGTCCTGCCCAACGCAGTCTACGAGACTTAACTGTTCTTATTATATCTGGCTTCCTATAAAGACCATGTAGTTCATTGTTGTGTAGTCTTCTCCATTCACCTGTCTGTTCATCTCTCTTTGGTCCAAAAATTTTCCTAAGTACTTTATTCTCAAATACTTGTAATCTCCTTTCCTCTCTTAAAGTAAGAGTCCATGTTTCGCATCCATATAATATAACTGGTAGAATAATAGTTTTATATATTTTCAGTTTAACGTTTTTTGAAAGGAGTTGGGACATCAAGAGTCTCTGCAATGCATAATAGCATGCATTTCCAGAATTGAGCCTATGTTTAATTTCTTTGTGCATCTCATTCCTATTTGTGGTCATTGTTCCTAGGTATTTGAATTCAGCCACTTCCTCAAAATTTCCCTCATTTGTCATTAGCTGTCCATTTCCATTATATAATGAATTTCTACGTGTGACCATATATTTAGTGTTATTGATGCGGCTTATTAGTTTCGCAGTTTTTCGCTGGAAACTGCGTAATGTAACCAGTAGAGGGTCGTAGGATGAACGTACCCTCAATTTTACACAATAAAAAATGAGTATGAACAAAATCAGTGATTATAAAATTGTATTATATTTAAGGTGTTTTAAAAGTGATCCCACAACAGGCCCGGAGGCCCTTAGGGTAGTAGGAGGTTAAGGCTCCCACTTTTTCTAGACAATCGGCACTTTATGTCAGCCGGGTTGTCAGCCCTGCGTGACGGCCGTCTTTACCCCCAGAACAAGCGTCTGGTACTCATTTCCGTTAGAGGCTGAGTCGACCCCAGGGCCATAGTGCCGCCAGAGGGTTTGGGGTCAGTTTAAAAATCCTGACCCCAACGGGACTTGAACCCTCGACCCTCCGGCTTGTACCTTAGATATTTAAGGTGTTTACATATGTTAATACAGCACGTATATACTGCATACAAGTGTTTGACCACGTTTTCACTTTCGTGTTAAAATTATAATTGTGCAAATTCTGTACGTGATATGCAAAAACTAGTAACAGTTCCGTTATCAGAGCATTCAACTTGACTTATTTGCATTAAAATATCTCATGCCGCAAAATCATCGCAGGTCTGTGTTATTTATGAGATGCACAAGATGTTAATCAAGTAAAGAGTTAGGAAGGTCAAGGTTGATGGCGTAAATAACACATTTATGGGAGACATGGACCAGATATATCAGAATCTAGTCGTCATCGCATTGGAATTTGAAGCAAACAACAATACTGACCTCTTCTTATGTGGATGCTGAATGTCGCCAATCAGAACATCTGCATTTTTAGAAAAAAAAAACAGCAAAACAAAGAAGGTCTCTGAGCTCTATGGAAGATTGCTACTATCTACCTATAAGGTAGAACCTCGGAATCAAATACATTATCTGTTGGTAATCGCATAACATGTTCATGAAGATTTGGCAGAACTGATCACCTTTTCTTACGCACTGCTGAACAGAAAAAGGGATGTGTTTATAAAGACAGTATATATGTTGCAAGAATAATATGTTCAAAGTCCAATGTTGGATTGTGCTTAGTATGATTCTTTCCTTTAGATGTTGTAATAGTCGACCGCGGTGGTCCCGTCGTTACGTTCCATTCCTCTAGTCCAAAGAATAGGGGTTCGATCCCGGCCGGGATCGATAGGTTTTTTAGGATGGAAAAATCCAAGGGACGAGTTTTCCGATAGAGACTTTAAGCCATCTAATAACACTGGTCAACATGATTTTTGTCTCATGAGTACCAATAGTTGCACTTAATGCTGTTTTTTTATCGTGTTTTCAAATATGTATTCGGAATTTCTCCATCACCCAAAGTTTTTTTATTTGAAATTCAGTTAATAGATTTAAATAATTATTTTTTAACAAATGTTTTTTTGGTCCATTTGTCCATTGTAAAATAAAACGGGGAACACTTTCATCAGGAGATTTCAGCTATGGAAAAGAGATATCAAGGCAAATGGAATCCTAATATGCTGGCCGATTATTGTTGGACCATCAAGAGGAATGCTCCACAGGCGAAATATAGCAGAAAATAGTAATTTCTTACTTTCTAGATGAGTCCGAATGTTCGAATATTGTGTAGTTACGAATGTAGAAAATATTTAAATGTTTGAAATTATAAATTCCTGTGTCTCGGAAACCTTGCGTGATGCAGAAAAACCGATATCATATTTGAATTCAGGAGAAAAAGTACTATCGGAATCACATAGTTTTCATTCTGAAACAAAAAAAGAGTTTATTTTTAGTTGCTCAGTGTTATTTCAGGACTCGTAAAATAAACTCGAATCTGAATAAAAAGACATGTGAGTAAAATTTAACCGATCTTATTAAATCCGAGTAATACCTTATAATCGTACTAGATGTCTCCTCGAGGCGATGTACTAAACACATTTCCCTCGCTGAGATGTGTAGGGAAATAAACGTAAATAAATTTATTCTGGTTAACAAACTAATCATACCTCATTCTTTGTCCACAAATTCGATATTTTGTGTCCGGATTTCTTACAAGAAACTTAGATGTTACGCTTTCATTCCACATTCGTGCCACATATCCTGCCCATCCTGCTCTAATTATATCTGGTTTCCTATAAAGATAATGCAGCTAACTGTAGAGTTGTCTTCTCTATTCGTCTGTCTTTTTACGTCACATTGGTCCAAAAAAAATATATAAGAACTTTATTCTGAAATACTCGTAAAAGTATATCCTCCCTAGTAAGAGTTCAATTTTCATTCAGATAATATAACTTGGAGAATAATGGTTTTATAGGCCTACTCCATATTTGATATGACAATCTAAATGACGATCTGAAATAAACTTTATAATACTACATCTGATCTTTCATTTACACAATTTTATAACTTAATTATCACCATCATCAGCAGCAGCATCAAAGATTAGACCTTAAGGCCTGTTCCGATCTCTTGCTAAAATTGGTCTGTCCATCTTTTACTGGGTCTTCCAACATTTCTTCGTCCCAGTGGTTTGTAATGAAGAATCTGTTTCGGAATTCATTTGTTATCCTTTCTACTGATGTGATCCATTCATTCATTTCTGTATCGTGCAATTCTATCTAATAGTTTGAATATATTAAGTTCATATATAATTGTAGGCTTTCACGGCCGGCGTCTTGATCCATATTTGGTTCGTCTTCCGGGCTTATAGGCCGTGGTCCGGTTGTATTTATAGGCCTACTCGACGTTTCGTCTACTGCTGCGGTAGACCTCATCAGGAGATACTGCGTGCTCTCTGTGAACTCCTCAACAGTCAACGAATCAAATATTTAGTTCACTTCGTACATTTTCACTTCGTTTTCGATCTGTTATTGTATAGCCGTCCACCGCTGTGGTCTCGAGGTAGCGTGCTGCCTTGTCACTGAGCGGGCCCGGGTTCGATCCCCGGTCGGGACAGTTTTTCTGGGTGGGTTTTTATCGGGGTTTTTCCTCACTTGTAAGACAAATGTCAGGAAAACTTTAAGGCCCAAACGGTCCCCGAAATCATATGGCCATCATCCTTATCATTATCATCCTTCTCATTATCATCACCATCATCATCATCATCCTTCACCGGTGTGGAAAGCAACGGGAAGCTACCACACCTGCAATTCCCTAGTAAAGCTGCAAGCATAGCATCAAAATGCTGTGATTGCAGTGAAGGACCTGCCTTCGGGCAGAATTACTATGGATGGATTGTATAGCCAGCCACACTCCTCAGAAACCTCATTTCTGATGTTTCTATTCTTCGTTCCTGGTTTCTGGTTAACACCTGGTGTTCCGATCCATATAGTAGTGTTGGAACCGCCATTGTTTTATAACATTTTGAAACTGTCTCCTTTTTAGTTCCTTTGAGACTTCGTTTTATGGCGCCACACATATAATTAAATTTATTTATTTTGTTTTGAATGTCTTCACTTTTTATATATGATACAATCTATCCCATGTAATTAAAATTGCTCACCTGATCGATAATTTTATTCTCTAATTGGATTTTTACTCTTAGTGGCTCATACCCTCGAAAAGCTGACATTTTGTTTTATAGTAGAAATTTTCAAGTTGTATGTTTCACATGTTTTACTTAATTTGTAAATTACCCGTTGTAAGCCATCCTCTGTCTCAGATATCACAACCTTACCGTCTGCATAAAATAATGTATCCAATAAAATATCGTCAATTTTGAAATGTTCAGTTAAAACAATTTGCCCGTTTTGTATGGCATCATATATATATATATATATATATATATATATATATATATATATATATATATATATGAATAAGAAAGTTTTCTTGGGTTTTCCGCGTCTTGGATTCAAGTTCGGGCCTCTGGCCACTGATTCCGACGTTTCGGCATAATCCCACATGCTCTTCGGAACGGACCAAAGCGAAAACTCTATTTGTTTAATTATATAAGACATAAACCTGTGACTCGAACTTATCATTCCTTGATAATGGCATGTGGGATCATGCCGAAACGTCGGAATCAGTGGCCAAAGGAGGAACTTGAATCCAAGACGCGGAAAACCCAAGAAAACTTTCTTATTCATACGCTATATCCGCGAAAATCTGCAATATAACACATATAATATATAAGTGATAGTTATAGTGGGCATCCTTGTTTTAGTCCACAGTTTATTGTCGCTGTTTTATTGTTTTGTGTTTTATGACCCATTCTAATTAATATTTTATTACATACATACATACAAAGTTTTAATAATATTAACCAAATAATTTGATTAACCCATTTGCCTCAGAAGACGAGGTAGACTCGCCGGCTGTTATATGGATTTCAACTCAGAAGACGACGTACACTCGCTTAACTCCGCTGTTATATATTTTGCAATATTTTTTACATCCCTTGGCAGGGTAATCAGTTGTTAACATTTATGGATAGTAGAGGAATGTGTTTTGGCCTTCACCTTTATTGAGATCTCAAGTACCGTTAACTTTTGATCGTTTTGAATGTCTGAAAATAAACAATATAATTTACGGTGACTTAAATGCGGTTTCTAGGGAAATACTTTGAGCGTTTAAACCTGAAGCGAATGGGTTTAAATGTTAGAAATTCAACAAAGTATAAAATAAAATATTAAACGATATAAGGACGGAAGACTTTTACGTATTCGTTGAAAAATGATGTCCTCGTCTGTTACAACTAGCATTTGAAACACTGTTTTTCTATGATTGTTTCGTAAAATTATGTTCCAGTTTATAGACATTTATTTTTTTAAATTTTAGTACCTACAAAATAAATATTTTCATGTTTTTTTTAGTGTATAAAAATGCTGGCCAGGTAATAACGGTGTTATAAAATAATTTTACACAAGAGGGAACGAGGAAAAAATATGTTAAACGTTTGATAGCGAAGTGATTATGTTTAACATGATTGTTCTGGTGCTGTGAACATGCGCATTGGGGCACCCATGCGTAAGACGGGCGCTCTGTTAGAACATTTTATAACCCTTTCACGGTTCCTGACTTTAAACGCAAATATACCGGCATTTTGATGGGAATAAATCTACTCTATCCATGTTATTCCAGTTAATATAAGATAACCGAGAAATTTGAAATTTTTCACGATATTACTTTATTCACTCTTTTATTAACCTCTGGGAAATTGTAAACAATTTCGTGCTGACACAAATCGTTGTCGGTGGAAACGTAAAAAAATATTATGTGATCCAACGATATTAGTGTGGCAACATTAGAATTATTTTCAATTTTGTTTGTCCGATTTCTCTAAATTTAAACTGTACACCTTACACTACCCAGAGTATACCTGCATTTAGAATATATGCGGTTCCGTGGCGCAAGCGGTTAGACGCTCGCCTCTCACCGCTGGGGTCCCGAGATCGAGTCTCGGTCACTCCATGTGGGTTTCGTGATGGGCGGAACGGAGCTTGGACAGGTTTTACTCGAGGATATCTACCGTTTTCCCCTGCCACAAATTCATTTCGCCATTCTCCATGCTCATTTCATCCATTTCATTTCATTTCGTTCGTCTGCTCTCGTGACGGTGAGTCAGGCGTGATCGGCCGGCATCCTTGTCATTCACAGACCTCTACATTAGGGGGTTTTATCTCATCCCATCCCTCGACCCGACACGAGTTGAGGATATTTTTAATATTTTACTTTCAAAATAAATTTCTGTGATATGTTCGAGAGTTGTAACTAGTGGAAAGGAGATTACGAGTATTTGAGAATAGAGTTTGGGCGGAACGAAGCTTGGACAGGTTTTACTCGAGGATATCTACCGTTTTCCCCTGCCACAAATTCATTTCGCCATTCTCCATGCTCATTTCATCCATTTCATTTCATTTCGTTCGTCTGCTCTCGTGACGGTGCGTCAGGCGTGATCGGTCGGCATCCTTGTCATTCACAGACCTCTACATTAGGGGGTTTTATCTCATCTCATCCCTCGACCCGACACGAGTTGAGGATATTTTTAGTATTTTACTTTCAAAAGAAATTTCTGTGATATGTTCGAGAGTTGTAACTAGTGGAAAGGAGATTACGAGTATTTGAGAATAGAGTTCTTAGGAAAATGTTTGGACCAAAGAGATATGAACAGACAGGTGAATGGAGAAGACTGCATAACAGTGAATTACATTGTATTTATAGGAAGCCAGATATAATGAGAACAGTTAAGTCACGTAGACTGCGATAGGCAGGACATGTGGCAAGAATGGGGAATGAAAGACCTGCATGGAAGCTTCTTGTAAGACAACCAGAGGGAAAACGCCCAGTTGGTAAACCAAGAATGAGGTGGGAGAATAACATTAACTATGATTTGAGGGAAGTAGATTATACAGGGAATGATTGGAAAAACATTGGGCCAGGATAGGGATATATGGAGAGCTTATGTCCGCGCGGCCATGAACCTACGGGTTCGATAGTGCCAGTGTGTTAATTAGTTATATGTTCACACATTCATATTAAACATATTATAAGTTAATGAAAATGGAGAGTTAATAAAAAATTAGGAAAATTTTTAAGAAGTTGATGAATTCAGATACCTAGATATAATAATTACAAATAGGAATGAGATGCATAAAGTAAGGACACGTAGGCTCAATTCTATAAAAAAAAACGTTAAACTGAAAATACATAACTGTTATTCTCCCAGTTATATTATATGGATGCGGAACATGGACTTTTACTTTAAGGGAGGAGAAAAGATTTGAGGATAAAGTTCTCAGGAAAATTTTTGAACCAAAGAGAGATGAACAGACAGGTGAATGGAGAAGACTGCTTAATAGTTAGATGCATTATCTTTACAGGAAACCAGATATAATAAGAACAGTTAACTTTCATAGAATGAGATGGGCGAGACATGTGACACGAATGCGGAATGGAAACGGGGCACGGAAGATTGTAGGAAAAACAGAGTGAAAACGGTCAGTTGTTAGACCAATAATGAGGTGGGAGAATAATATTAATCAATATTTGAGGGAAGTAGTTTGTACAGGAGATGATTGGAAAACATAAGCCCAGGATAGGGATATGTGGAGAGCTTATGTTCGCGCGGCCATGAACCTATGGGCTCGATAGTGCCACTGAGTTAGTTATATTCGGGAATTGAGAGCGAGTCTCTTGAAATTATACTTTGTTGCACCATACTTTAAACTTAATACTCATTCCGACCTGGACTGAGCTCTCCATATATCTCTATTCTGAGGTAATATTTTCCAATCATACTCTGTACAATCTACTTCCCTTAAATATTGGTTAATGTTATTCACCTATCGCATTTTCGGCCAACATACTGGTTTCCCAAACAAGGAATTTCCATGTCTCTCTTTCATTCCCCATTCGAGCAACATTTTCTGCCCATAGAAATCTAAAAGATTTCACTCTTCTTATTATATCTGGTTTTCTATAAATATCATGTAGCTCACTGTAATGTAGTCTTCTCTTTTCGGCTGTCCATTTCAATTTGGTCCAAAACCTTCCCTAAAAACTTCATTCTCAAATACTCGTAATCTTTTCTCCTCCCTTATTATTCAATATGACAGATAATTATTATTCAATATGACAGATAATGAATTGTTCAATAACTATTATTGTAACTTTTTTTTGTATTCATATGTAACATGTTTGTCCTGTCTAATATGACTACTATTGTAATTTTTTTGTATTCATGTGTAACATATGTTTGTCCTGTTTTATATGACTTTTATTGTATTTTTTTTTGTATTCATATGTAACATATGCTTGTTCTGGTGAGTGGAAGAGAAGGCCACATGGCCTTAACTCCACCAGGCTAAATAAAATCTAATCTAATGTAAGATGCCATATGTTTCACATCCGTATAATATAACTGGGAAAATAACATTTTTATATATTTTCAGTAAAATGCTTTTTTAGAGAAGTTGGGACAAGAGTCCATGTAATGCGTAATAGCATACATTTCCTGAATTGAGTATATGTCTAATTTGTTAGTGCGCCTCTTTCTGTTTGTTATTATTGATCCCAGGAATTTGAATTCAGTCACTTCAATTTTTTTTCTCATGCCACTTTCATTTCCATTGTACAGGAGCCCTGGGGGTCCGTTTATCGGGCCCCAGCTGTGCTCACAACAGCAACAGGGCGCGTCCCCGGGTGGCGGATAGGGGAACGATAGGTGGTTTGCATTGCATTCCTCCAGTCCGGACCCGCGGGCCATTTGTGAGGTCGTCAGAATTCGAGCGATCTGACGTACTACATAGCTCGTGCTACGCCCACTTCAGCAGCAAATCGTGTCCCCTCGGTGGCGTAGTGGGGAAAAGGTCGGTGGATCTGCTAGTCATTCCTCCCTTCCAAGTCCGATGGACTCGCGGACCATAAGTGGGGTCAACAGGGAGATGAGCGGCCTGTTGTACTAAAGCTCGTGGATCCCGGCCCAAGAGCGGGATTAGCGGCCGCTGTGGCACAGCGGTGGGAGACTGGAGATCAGAAGCTCCTTTCTCTTGGTTGAATGAACCCGAGGACCATCTGTGGGGGCACCATAGGCGATGAGCACCTTGGATGCCTACATTGCACAGTGGGCTAGTCTCACAGCAGCGGCACGACTAGGCCTAGTCTTGCGAACGGGCTGGTTGAGACAATACCGGGCGTAATGCTGGGTATTACCACCAGGTCATTAAGCTCGGAAAAGGAGGAAGCGCGGTCTTTGGTGGTGGGATTAGCGCCGACTCCGGGACCGAGTGACCCAAGGACAATCTGTGAGGTCGTCAGGAGATGAGCGACTTGATGTACTAATGCTCTGGCTGGACCCACTTCAGCAACCAAACACGAACCCAGGTGATGCACTGGGGGAAAGGTAGGTGGATCTGCTAGACAGTCCTCCCGGCCAAGTCCAAGGGACTCGTGAACCATTAGTGGGGTCGGCAGAAGTTGAGCGCCTTGCCGTACTATTTGCTCACCTGTTGGAGCTTGCGAGCTCCGTGCTGGACCACAACTGCAACAGGACACGTCCCTGGGGCCACACCAGGGCACAGCTCGGACCAGTGCAGAGAGGAGCAACTGTGCTGGTTTCCGGTTAAGCCTACGGGCTCGTGGACAAACTGTGGGGTCACCAGGAGATGAGCACCTGGATGTACTAAAGTCTCACACTGTGGGGCTTGTGGACTGAAGCCCTAGCTAGTCTCACAGCGGCTGCAGGATACGTCTCTGGAGGTATAACAGGGGAACGGTCGGTGGATCTACGACAGCAGTCCTCCCGGCTAGGCTCAAGGAGCCCGTGGACCAACTGTGGGGTCGTCAGGAATGAGCGACCTGACGACTACGAAGCTCAGCAATTCCCAGCAGTTGCAACTCCAACACCTTCTCCCTAGAGGTGTTGGTTTCAAAGCCGAGAACTTAAACGTGGACGCGAACTTAGATACGGAGGACCAGTCTGGGACTTGGGAGTATGGCCATGATGACCGAGGTATCCCAAAGGGTGGGGGAAGGGCCTAGAAAAAAAATGTACAATGCGATCAGTATAGCATTGGACACGGCGATTCTAAGCTTTCTGTTTCCGGCCGCGATTGCGCCAACAGTGACAGTGAAATCTACGCGTCCCCGCGTCTACTGTGCAATGCCATACTGATCGCATTGTACATTATACATTATATATTATAATGTACTTCTATGTGTGGCCAAATAGTTAGTTTTGTATTGATGTAAAGTGTGTCCACAAAGTCCTGCTAACAAAACAATGTAACTTAGCTAATAAACTATTTGAGATAGAGACATGCGGCTTTTTGCAACGTATTCTACATCTCTCATTTGTTGCAGATTGAGACTTAAGCGACAATAACGACACTACAGCAAAAGGCCCAATGTGTATAGTGGTATGCTGAGTCTGGTAAATCACCAATAACTTTTCAGCGAAATTTCCGCCGGTAATATGGGAGAGATTCTTCAACCAAATCATCCATTTATTAGATGCGCAGATAAATTTCTAGCGATTGGCAGTGTAATGGACTTGCTATGGAGTGGACGACCAGGTGTGAGCAAAGAAACTATCAGCAATGTGCAACTTGCATTTCAACTCAGAACTCAAAAATCGGTTGGTCGTGCTTCACGGGAACTGCATTTACCGAAGTCAACCAATCATAAAGTCCTCCAGAAACGGCTACATCTTCAGGCCTATAAAGTGCAAATTACGCAAGCATTGCTGCCAACTGACTTCCCTCGGAGTGCTGAATTTGCTGATTCCATGTTGAACACAATTGACGAAGACAATGAGTACCTGAAAAGGGTGATGTTCTCTGATAAAGCGACTTTCTTTGTATCTGGACATGTTAACCATTATAAGGATCGGATATGGGGGTACTAGTTATTTACCAGACTCAGCATACCAACGTACACATTGGGCCTTTTCCTGAGGTGTCGTCATTGTATTTTAAATTACAATCTGCAACAAATGTAAACAAAACTTTGAGAGATGTAAAATACGTTGCAGAAAACCGCATGTCTCTATATCAAACAGTTTACGAGCTACGTTACATTGTTTTGGAAGCAGGACTTTGTGAATATCCTGTATAGTATTGCACCATATTTTTCTCTTTACATCTTCTTAATTTAACTTCATCATTTGTAGGGACTTTAATTTAACTCACATCTCCCAGGTCTAAAACACAACATCCGTGAAGATCTGCGTTAAAAATAAATATTTTCATGAAGACTAATTCAATAGATTAATCCCTTCGGAATTCACTAACATCCGAATCACCAGATTTAATATTAGCGAAAAAAAAGTGTAATGCTTTCAATATAATAAACATAAATATCCTCAACTCGTATCCAACTCAAGGTCTGGTCGAGGTATGAGATAAGATGAATCCCTTATATTTGTAGAGGTCTGTGAACTACAATGATACCGGCCGACTCCTGACGCACCATCACAGACTCGGATGTACGAAATGAAACGTAATGGCTAAGATGAGTATGGAGAAATGGTGGAATTAAATTTGTGGCAGGGAAAAACGGGAGGAACCCCAAGAAAAACCCGCCCAAACTCCGTTTCGTTCACCATGAAACCCACATGGAGAGACCGAGTGTCGATCACAGGACCCCAGCGGTGAGAGGCGAGGTTCTAATCGCACGCACCATGTAACCAATGAATTCAAATAGAGAGCTACAAACGTTACCAGTAGTGGATATATAATCATGCAGGCCTAACACTGTAAAAATGTCAATTTGTCCTCCAAGGGACAATTCGACAATAGTTAAGTTACTAATTGAAGTAAGAATCAACTATCTTCACTGGAGTTTTCCTATTTTCTGCGCCGATTTATAAAAACGTATGCTATCCTTGTTGAAATTACCGAAAAGATTTCTAAATTCAAATCGTGAAAGATTGGCATGCTACGAGTTAATGGTAATCCAGAAAATTAGATAAACTTGGGTAAATTTCTGGAAAAATCATGGAAAATTAGAACAACGGTGATTCATAAATAAATACATGTTATCAAAATGCAATACCCATTAATTCTTAATAATTCTACATAACTTAATTAATGTATAATGTTATTGTATTATTATGTAATTGTAATATTATTGTGTTTTCTTTATGTAATTGTAATATTATTGTTTTTTTTAATATTATTACCAAATATTACTTTATTGTAATGGACTGTCAACAGCACGTACGGCTTACTGCCCGTGCGACCCATATTTGTAAATAACATTCTACCGTACACACTTTACTTTTAGTCTAATAAAGTCATATTACTACTAATATTTACCTAGTGGTGGATTGGCTTAACTCGAGATCTCTGCCGGGGGGTAGCATTGCTGCCGAAAGTATTACCCATGTCTGACAGTTCGCAGGCGATAAGCCAGACGAAAAAAACATACCTTGGTCGAAAGATTGACAATCTTTCACAGTAAAAATATAAGAGTTAAGAAACGCGGATACGGGTTCCACAGGCGTACAATTTTCCGGAAGTAAATTAGTCCCCTATTCAGTTCTCCGGGAGGGATTACTTCAGGAAATATATGCCAAAAAAAAAGTTAAATCTGGTAGACTGCGATGGGCAGGACATGTCACACGAATGTGGAATGAAAGAGGAGCATGGAAGCTTCTTGTGGGAAAACCAGAGGGAAAACGCCCAGTTTATAGACCAAGAAAAAGGTGGAAAAATAACATTGACTATGATTTGAAGGAAGTAGATTATACAGGGTATTCTTCGAAAACATTAGCTTAGGATAGAGATGTGTGGAGAGCTTATGTCAGCGCGGCCATGAACCTAATGTTTCGATAGTGCCAGTGTGTTAATTAGAGGTTTTGTTTCAGTACGACCCAACAGGTAACAGAAACACTGTTCAATTTCAATAATCGATAAACGGAGGAATCGCTTATTTCTTCATTACTCGAGTCAATATTTATTCTGTATGTCTTTGCGTGATTTTACACATTTCTAGAGAGAGTCCTCCACATGTTCAGATGGTGTCATGTGTTTGCGTTTCTTGTTGATATCTGCCAGCGATAAGATAACATGAATTCTTGGAAGCAGTTTGTGATTGACAGGGTAGACCAATTGTCTGTTCGGCAACGTCACAAGAGCCGATTCCTCTGATGTCTTTCCGGCATCCGAAATCACACCTCGCATTCATCTTCCAACTGTCATATTCTCAATGCCGGCAAAGCATCAATCGTCAGAATACAGAGACATCAGTCATTGAATGTAATCCTGCGAGACTGCACGGCAATTCATCCAAACCATACAAATGTTCAATGTCACGTTACAGAAAACGCTAAATAAAGTTTCAATCAACATTTCCTCATATGAATCAAATACAAAATAATATAATAGACTAATAGTTTCACATACGGAAGTTGACACAAGGGAGGTCAAAAGTAATTCAAAATTAAAAAATTATAGGTTATATTATAATTGCGTCCACCGCTGTGGTCTCGAGATAGCGTGCTGCCTTCCCACGCAGCGGGCCCGGGTTCGATCCCCGGTCGGGGCAGTTTTTCTGGGTGAGGTTTTTATCGGGGTTTTTCCTCACCTGTAAGACAAATGTCAGGAAAACTTTAAGGCCCAAACTGTCCCCGAAATCATATGGCCATTATCATCATGATCACCATCATCATCATCATTCTTCACCGGTGTGGAAAGCTACCACACCTACAATTCCCTAGTAAAGCTGTAAGCATAGCATGAAAATGCTATGATTGCAGTGAAAGACCTGCCTTCGGGCAGAATTACTATGGATGGATTATAAATGCCTATAAGTATTTTATTTGTGTTAATTAATCGAAACTCCTTTCAAAAAACGTTAAAAAAAATATATAAAACCGTTATTCTACCAGTTATATTATATGGATGCGAAACATGGACTCTTACTTTAAGGGAGGAAAGGAGATTACGAGTACTTGAGAATAAAGTTCTTAGGAGAAATTTTGGACCAAAGAGAGATGAACAGGCAGGTGAATGGAGAAGACTACTAAACAGTGAATTACATGGTCTTTACAGGAAGCCAGATATAATGAGAAGAGTTAAGTCTCGTAGACTGCGATGAGCAGGGCATGTGGCACGAATGGGGAATGAAAGACGTGCATGGAAGCTTCTTGTAAGTAAACCTGGGGGAAAACGCCCAGTTAGTAGACGAAGAATGAGGTGGGAGAATAACATTAAATATGATTTGAGGGAAGTAGATTATACAGGGGATGATTGGAAAACATTGGCTCAGGATAGGGATGTATGGAGAGCTTATGCCCGCGCGGCCATGAACCTACGGTTCATTAGTGCCAGTTACTGAGTGAGTGGGTCAGTGAGTGAGTGAATCCAATATTATCTATAAAAGTGGCGGCTCCGTGGCGCAAGCGGTTAGACGCTCGCCTATCACCGTTGGGGTCCCGAGATCGAGTCTCGGTCACTCCATGTGGATTTGATGGTGGATGAAACTGAGCTTGGGCAAGTTTTTCTCCGTGTTTCTACCGTTTCGCCTGCCACACAATTAATTCCACCCTATTTCCATACGCATCTCATCCATTTCGTATCATTTCATTCATCTGCCCCAGTGACGGTGCGTCAGGATTGGTCGAGCGGCACCCTTGTAGTTCACAGACCTCCACAAATATAGGGGCTTCATCTCATCTGATCCTTCGACCCCTCCGTGAGTTGGACACGAGTTGAGAATATGTATTTATTTATTTATGAAGCAAAGTCTCAATTCTCGAAATATATGCTATTACGCTTTACAAAGACTCTTGTCATCCCAAATTCTTCTTCTTCCTTCCAAGTATTAGGCCAAGGCCTGTTACGATCCTATAGAAAATTTTCCCGTATGGGAAATTCTCGTATAAGACTTGAAAGCATAATAATAGTCCCTTCGATTGGTTGCTGGCCAAAGGAAGGCAAGACCAGTGATGGGCTACCATCTTATAGCCTCTGGTCAGGCTTTTCTGGAGAAGGAAAGAAAATAAAGGAAAGAAGAAATGGAAGAAAGGAAAGACTCCCTAGCCCTCGGATGCCCTAATAGCGTCGGGGTCGAAAAAACAAGAGTTAACCAAGAGAGGTTAGATAGTAAAGTTAAAAGAGTGCAAAACACAAGTAAGTGGAAGAAATGTTTTGCACAGCTTGGGCACCTTGTGGTCGCCATCCACATATCCCCTAGATGAGGACCCCTGAGGGCCCCCTCTCCTACGGTATTAAACATCATTACCTTATTATTTATCACACCGCATCACTAGACTCTCTGATACACATAAATTAGATACCCGATCCCTTGAGCGCAGTGTCCTTTATATCCCTCCTCATCACACTACATATTACTCGAAATCTTTTACAATTCCTCTTGCTAGAACATGGAATTCCCTTCCACCCTATGTCAGAGGCTGCCAAACTAATATTACTTTTTAAAAATTAATAATGTGTTTTTTCATTATTTAATAAAAATATATTTAAGATTCGTTAATATATTTACTTAATGCCTTGTATAAAAAGCATAGATTATTTCGTTGTAGTTTATTACTTTCTTTGTATTTTATCTCTCTCTTTTCTTCTTATGTATAGTAGACATTTTACAATGTTCCTCTGACAAAGTAGCATTAATTACACCGAGTAACAAAAAATAAACATTTTTTGTCTCAGAAAGAAAAATACGCGATTTTGACAGTATTTTTTTCTCCTGAATTCAAATATGATATCGGTTTTTCTCCATCATGCAAGGTTTCCGAGAGACAGGCATTTATAATTTTAAACACTTTAATATTTTCTTCATTCGTAACTACACAATATTAGAATATTCGGACTCACGTAGAAAGTAAGAAATGACGATTTTCTGCTATATTTCGCCTGTGGAGCATCCATCTTGATGGTCTAACAATAATTGGCCAGCATATTAGGATTCCATTTGCCTTGATATCTCTTTTCTGTAGCTGAAATCTCATGATGAAAGATTTTCCGGGAAGAAATCTAGGTTTATTAAAAAAATAATTATTTAAATCCATTAATTGAAACTGAAATACAAAAAATACTGTGGGTGATGGAGAAATTACAAATACATATTTGAAAACACCATAAAAAACTGCATTAAGTACAACTATTGGTACTCGTGGGACAAAAATCATGTTGACCTGTGTTATTTTCCCTTACATCTTTCATAGCGCTCGGGATTAATAGGCATATTTGAAATAAAAACCTTCATGCAAAATATGATTATATTTTCTCAGTGTCTTGTAGGCCTTCTGTCCTATCTTGTCCACAATTCGTTGAAAATTTCACGCATGTTTTGTACTAAATAATAAGCATGGGCCTATATATAAGACGAAATTTCAAAACTTAACAAAATCATTCAAAAACTAAGTTAGTGACGAATTCGAAAACTTAGAGTCAATAATTTCAGATTTAGAAAATTTAATTAGAAATTAAACATAGGCTCAATTCTGGAAATGCGTGCTATTATGCATTGCAGAGACTTTTGATGTCCCAACTCCTTTCAAAAAACGTTAAGCTGAAAATATATAAAACTGTTATTCTACCAGTTATATTATATGGATGCGAAACATGGACTCTTACTTTAAGGGAGGAAAGGAGATTACGAGTATTTGAGAATAAAGTTCTTAGGAAAATGTTTGGACCAAAGAGAGATGAACAGACAGGTGAATGGAGAAGACTACATAACAATGAACTACATGGTCTTTATAGGAAGCCAGATATAATAAGAACAGTTAAGTCTCGTAGACTGCGATGGGCAGGACATGTTGCGCGTATGGGGAATGAAAGACGTGCATGGAAACTCCTTGTAGGAAAGCCAGAAGGAAAACGCCCAGTTGGTAGACGAAGAATGAGGTGGGAGAACAACATTAACTATGATTTGAGGGAAGTAGATTATACAGGGAATGATTGGAAAACATCAGCTCAGGATAGGGATGTATGGAGAGCTTATGTCCGCGCGGCCATGAACCTACGGGTTCGATAGTGCCAGTGAGTAAGAAAGTAAGTAAGTAATTCCGTAACACGGACATCCGGGAAAATGTTAATTTGCAATAATTGATTATAAAAATTCAGAATTTGCGAAGATCTGTTCGAAAAAATGTCATAAATAGGCTTTCAGTTTCCAAACAAGTTTTTAGACAAACTATCCTATATGGAGGGGCACGCCGTAGCGTAGTGGTTAAGGCATTGAGCTACAAGCCGGAGGGTCGAGGGTTCAAGTCCCGTTGGGGTCAGGATTTTTAAACTGACCCAAACCCTCTGGCGGCACTATGGCCCTGGGGTTGACTCAGCCTCTAACGGAAATGAGTACCAGACGCTTGTTCTGGGGGTAAAGGCGGCCGTCACGCAGGGCTGACAACCCGGCTGACATAAAGTGCCGATTGTCTAGAAAATGTGGGAGCCTTAACCTCCTACTACCCCAAGGACCTCCGGGTCTATTGTGGGATCACTTTACTTTACTATCCTATATGGAAGCTAATTTCCAACTATACATTAATATAGTAAACAAGGAATAATGCCAATAAAATTATTTTTTATGTTATGAAATTCTTCAAAGTTACGCCTGACTTCAATTATTTACATTATACTAACCATAAAAATGATAACAATCGCCTATTATGAAAAGTGTTTTTCGACTTCCTGCAGAAGTGCCGCAGTAAGAACACACAGTCTTTAGGTATAACAGGCCGCAGTCTATCAACAAATAATCGGTTATGTTCATTTCTTGATTACTTCCAAAAAATTGCACACAAACAAGGTTATGGACCTGTAAACCCATGTCCATACATTTATGTCATTTAATGTATTCTCGGTTCTGTATGCAATCATGTTTTATAGCGTTTTTCTTCTTCTTCTTCTTCTTTTCTTCTTTTCATGTGATAGACCTAGTGGTCGGTTACGGTCTCAATCGAACGTTTGAAGGGTCTGTCCAAAGATCTCTTGCCCGGTGGCTGGCTTGTAATTTATGATATGACGTGGTATTCTTTTTCTGCACATTCTTCTTACGTGAGATTTCCAGATGTTTCTGTATTTTTGTACATATTCCATGACTGATTCTGTTTGTAATTGAGAATCTCAGAATTCCTTTTATGGTCTCCCGCAGTACGTCCCATAATTTCATTTCTGCCGCAGTTAGTCTTTGTTCATCTACACTTCCAATTGTCCAGACCTCACTGCCGTAACATAATATGGGTCTGGCCAGTGTTTTGTAAATTCTAGTTCGTGTGTGTGTTGCTGTACTGTGTTTGGCTTGAAAATATTATTTATAATTCTTGTTACTCTGTTAAATTTTATATTTTTTTGACTAAAAGATTATTCCTCTTCGTATGTAACTTGGTATCCGAGATAGTTAAATGTGTTAGTTTGTTCTAATGTTGTATTATTAATAAGGATTTTACTGCGAAGTAGGTCTTTTCCTAGGAAAGCCATGACTTTAGATTTTTCTGTTAAAATTTCCATGTTGTAGTTTATTGCAATTTGGTGAAAAGACTGGACTGAACGTTGTAGGTCATCTTCTGAATTCGCTATAAACACAATGTCATCTCTAAATAATAGGGTGTCTAGATTATATAATCTTTTTTAAACGTTTTTTTTTTTTCTAGTTTTCGTGTTTCAATTCCTGTATTCGTTAATTTTAACCACTTAATATTTTCATATATTTCCCTGTTTAATGTAGTTATATTTGTCATTTTGTCCTTCCCTTCTTGTTTTTTGAAAAGTTTTCGTATTAATACTTTCTTCGTCGTACCGGTGTCCATTTTTAGAAGCTAACTATTTTATGTATTTTATTTCCTTATAGTAGTTTTCTTGGTTAAGCGGTAATTTCATAATTCTATTTAGAAGGTTTAATAGTTATATTAGCGCAATTACTGATCCCACAATTCCGCTAGAATAGTTTTTTTTAAAATATAGTTTCAGATTTAAAGTCAGTTTATTGAAATTCAAATCTCATTTTTTATACCTCGTACTTGTGAATTAGGCCTATACTAGATTATATGTGTAGTTTATAATAGGCGGAAAGTAAATGTATTTGTAATTTTCTGAAATTCAGAGAATTTGCACTTTAATGTAATTCTATATTGTAATATTACACTATTAACATTTAATTTCGCAAAACATTAATTTTCCATCTCAGTTAGTTACATGTAATGGATCGCAGTGAAAACAAAATCATGTAAAACTGTAAGTTATTACTGTAGGCCTACAGTGTGCAATTTAGTAAAGACTTATGTAATTTATACTGGTTCGTTTTTCTACTGTTTTATTTAAAATATTTAAAAAAATTAAACCCATGTGTCTTATAGGGTACATTGTGAATTTAAGGGTTAACATAATGAATCATTATCTATATAGCAATTTTAGAAAGTGTCTTTCCTTTGCATGCGGAGCTTTAGGCGAGTTTCAAAATTATCAAAAACTATTTTCTGTAAATGTAAAGCGACATGATTGGATTAACCTTGTTCTGCAATATTTGACATGTTTTGCTGGCTATGGATTAGTTAATGTTATGTTTCTGTCATTCGGCACTAAATAAATGTTTGTTTCGTGGCCATTAATTTGTTCACGTAGACAGATTTAGAGTACTGCATTAATCAGATTAAGTGACAAAGCCATGAATAGAATTCATTCGAGATACCAAATAACAAAGTGTCTTCAAATAATTTTGTCGGAGCAGCTTCCCGAAAATTAAATTGCTTATATAATGCTCTATTCGGAAGTTACGTTTATTACACATTATTTCTTTATATACAATGCAAAAATATTTTTTTGGACGGCGTGCAAAAAAGTAAAACCTTGGTAAATCAAAATAATACAACAATGAAAATTTTTGGAACTTCGTAACAATAAAACATAATTTCGGTTTATATATCCAATATCCTATACTACCGGCCGCCGTGGTTTGGTGGTTATATCCCTGGCTTCTATCCCAAGGATAGCGGTTTCAAACTGGCCTGGGTATATGGATTTTAGGTTGGGAAAATCCAAGAGACGAGTCCTCCACGAGGGTCTTTAAGCAGTGGGTTGCGAGTTTGAAGGTCACACACATATACATACAGAAACACATTACACAATTATTCAATTATAATTACAACATTGGCATATAATGTGATATCAATTACATTTATATTAATACAACATTTATATTAAAAACTAATAACTAATCCTACTGCTACAGGTTCATCCCACCAGTTCCAGAGAAACTGACATCACCTGGCAACTACAAATAAAACAGCAACAACAACTGAAGAGTAAACATTTTAAAAAATGCACATGTTATGATAATTGTATGAATAATTGTAATAACCTGAAATGTACACTTATTATATATAAATACAGAGGAGCCTGATGTCCGCTTTTGACCCTCCCAATGTAGAGTCATCCGAAAGCCAAACTCGGCAAGATCCCGCGTGATGGTCTATTCCGATTGAGGTTTTAAGCGGTTTCCCTCAATCCAAAGAGCAAACGCTGGGATAAAACCCCAAAAGGTCCGCTTCCTACTTCACTCTGCTAATTAACTTCAAATTTGAATTCAAAATTTAAACCGGAGCTAATTTATTTTACAGAAACCCTGGGTTCTACCTATTAAGGGGGACCAAAATGGATCGCTCACCGCCAACATTTAAGTGATGACCGCAGAGCTTTCCATCTATCTATCTATCTATCTACCTGAAGAGATTGAAGATTTTCTGGCTCGTAAAATAATTTAAAGTATGAATAAGAAACAAACTCCTAGCTAAATTTAATCCATTTTCATTCATACGAGAAAAATATACTTAGGATTTGTTAATATATTTACCTAATGCCTTGTATAAAAGCATAGATTAGTTCATTGTAGTTTATTACTTTCTTTGTATTTTTTTTTTCTTTTTATGTATAGTAGATTCGAGCTGTTATTCCTTTTTTATTCATTGCATCATTAATTTAATTTAAATTGTATTTAGTTTCTTTGTATTATTAGACATTATTTTCATTATTATTCAATATGACAGATAATTAATTGTTCAATATGACTACTATTGTAATTTTTTTGTATTCATATGTAACATATGTTTGTCCTGTTTAATATAACTATTATTGTAATTTTTTTTGTATTCATATGTAACATATGTTTGTCCTGTTTAATATGACTATTATTGTATTTTTTTTGTATTCATATGTAACATATGTTTGTCCTGTTTAATATGACTATTATTGTAATTTTTTTTTGTATTCATATGTAACATATGTTTGTTCTGTTTAATATGACTATTATTGTAATTTTTTTTTTGTATTCATGTGTAACATATGTTTGTTCTGGTGAGTGGAAAAGAAGGCCACATGGCCTTAACTCCACCAGGCTAAATAAATCTATTTTATTCTAAATAAATCTGTTCTATTCTAATACCTTAGTTTCCTACTAGTTGTCTCCACGAGATGGTTTAATAACCAAATGTCCCTCGCTGACATCTATAAGGAAATAAACGTAACTAAATTGGTCTGGGTAACAAACTTCCCATGTCCCGCACCCGGACGAACGGGGATCAAGCAATCATATTTACTTTTAATATATGAAGAATTTAATAAATGAAATGGACAAAAGCAAGTTATTACGTCCACGTTAAGAAGTGGAACTGTCAACATTGAAACTTCTTCCAGAGAATCGCTCTCCTGTACTAAGGCTGTGTCCAAAAAAAATCTGCCTTTTTTACTGCAAGGCACTAGAATCCAGAGCCAAACCTATCATATAAACTATAGGTGAGTAAAACAATTCCCAAATTGGTAGATTGGATAACCCTGACAACCAGCCGTCCGCACCGTGTAACGCCTCATTCCACTCCGCTCTTACTCACGCAGGGAGTGCATCTGATCCGGTCAGTGACATGTAATTAATGTATTCTAGCTTCGATTTCTGTGCTTTGAAGTTAAAAACGGCAATTTTTTAATACGTCCTCGGTACCTCACAACGATTCTCCGGAAGAAATTTCAAGGCTGGTTTCGGCATGCAATTGTTGACATTTCCTTTCTCGGTAGTGACATTATTAATCATAAGTAATGTCAGGAGTGATATCCAAATCATCGATAAATTCACGACTCACGAAGTAACTCGTGAATTTATCTAGAGGATGGAAATCAAGAGTGTCATTTGTTAGGACTATCTAACGAATAAAATTAAGCTGTTCACTCAAAAATCATTATTTTAATATAGTTACTGGTGTTTTAAAATAATAATATATTTAATGTAAACGGTGATGTTTGAAAACAAATCAGAAATGTGAGGTTATGTTTCTTCAATGCAACTTGAACATATTATTTATTGCCAACTGGGATCGCAATATTGTGAGAATGCTCCCTAGTGGAGAAATAATGAAACACATCAAACTGTATGTTATAACCAACATTATAGGTTATTTAATTTATATTTTTTAGTAAACAACTCCGTAAAATCAAGGAATCTGATCATTATTTGGTATATTCAATGTATTTGTTGGAGAGTCAGCCACTGCAAAATAATGCTCTGACCGGTTCAAAATATTATAAAGGAGGAGTTTTCTTTATCACAAAAAGCAGGAGCTGATAAAGAGAAATCGACACAGAGCGAGGTGAAACACGACTGACATTGATTGTAAAACAAAATTCATTGAAATGTGATTGGTCACTGACTACCATTTGGGACACGAGCTGAAGAGACACTTAAAAATTACACTGAGCAACAAAAAAATATTTTTTTTGTCTCAGAAAGAAAAATATGTGATTCTGATAGTATTTTTTCTCCTGAATTCAAATATGATATCGGTTTTTCTCCATCACGCGCAAGGTTTCCGAGAGACAGGAATTTATAATTTCAAACACTTTAATATTTTCTACATTCGTAACTACACAATATTCGAACATTCGGACTCACCTAGAAAGTAAGAAATGACGATTTTTCTGCTATATGTCACCTGTGGAGCTTCCCTCTTGATGGTCCAACAATAAACGGCCAGCATATTAGGATTCCATTTGCCTTGATATTTCTTTTCTATAAACTGACCCAAACCCTCTGGTGGCACTATGGCCCTGGGGTCGACTCAGCCTCTAACTGAAATGAGCACCAGACGCTTGTTCTGGGGGTAAAGGCGGCCGTCACGCAGGGCTGACAACCCGGCTGACATAAAGTGCCGATTGTCTAGAAACAGTGGGAGCCTTAACCTCCTACTACCCCAAGGGCCTCCTGAGGCCTGTTGTGGGATCACTTTTAGCTGAAATCATTTGAGTTAGCTCATATGGTTTTATATTACAATGGACAAATGGACGAAAAAACGTTTGTTAAAAAATAATTATTTAAATTCTTCATTGAAATTGAAATAAAAAAAACTGTGGGTGATGGAGAAATTCCGAATACATATTTGAAAACACGATAGAAAAACTGCATTATGTATAACTATTGGTACTCATGAGACAAAAATCTTGTTGACCAGTGTAATTTATTTAACCATATTCAAACAAAATACAAATTTCAAGTATCTGTTAAAATTAATGTAAGGAATATAAAATCATGATAGGTTAATTGGTACTATAGGACGTAATATTTAATAACATATATAACAAGCCGCATTATCTAACTAACCAACTTACAGGTACTATCGAACCCGGTGGTTCATGGCCGCGCGACGTATATCTCTCCATAGATATTCTGAGGCAATATTTGCCAATCATTCGCCGTAAAATTCACCTCCCTCAAGGCATAGTTAATGTATTTCATCCACCTCAATCTTGACCTACCTGCTGGGCGCTTTCTCTTTGTTTTTCTGTAACATTTTCCGCATACCTTTTTTATTCGCAATCGTGTCACAGTCCCTCCGCAGTTTAAGAAACTTACTTTGTTATTACGTGTGGCTTCCCAAGAATAACTTGTAGCTCGTTTCACCTCTCTGGTCCAACCTCCTATTGTCCAAAAGTGTTCCTAACCACTTTGTTCTTAAATATTCATAATCCTATTCTCCGCTGTAGTCTCGAGGTAGAGCACTGCCTTGTCACGGAGCGGGCTCGGGTTCGATTCCTGATCGGGACATGCTTCTGAGTGAGGTTTTTTCGGGGCTTTTCCTCACCTGTAAGACAAAAGTCAGGAAGCTTAGGGCCCAACGTTCCCCGAAAATCATTCGGCCATTATCATCATCCTTCTCATTATCATCATCTTTCACCGGTGTGGAAAGTCACACCTATAATTTCCTAGTAAAGCTGCAAAGCATAGCATAATAATGCTATGATTGTAGTGAAAGACCTGTCTTCGGGCAGAATTACTATGGATGGATGGATTCTCCTCTCTTAAATTGAGAGTCTGTGTTTCGTACCAATATAATAAAATCAAATTTTTAAATATTTACAGTTTTCTATGTTTTTAGAATGTCTTTTGAGAGAAGTTGGGAGAAAAGAGTCCCTTAAATGCATAACAGCATGCTCTTCCATAGTTGAGCCCATGTTCAATTTCTTTCCGTATATCATTTATGTTTGTAGTTATTATTTCTTTTAAATTAAACATTACCAAATTCAACAATACAATTATATCGTGGTTTCTCCAGTTTTCCTCTGCCACAAATTTCATTCCACTAGTTCACCATACTCATATCATCCATTTCGATTCATTTCGTTCATCCATCCCTGTGACGATGCGCCAGGAGTGGTCAGCAGTCACTTTTTTGTCGCTCACAAACCTCTATAAATATAGGGGCTTCATCTCATCCCATCCTCGACTCGTCCATGAATTGGACACGACTTAAGAATATTATTATATATTGCATGTGCTGCCTCATCACGCAGCGGGCACGGGTTCAATTCCCGGTCGGGACAGTCTACTAGATCAGGTTTTTTCGGGGTTTTTACTCACCTGTAAGACAAATGTCAGGAAGCTTAGGGCCCAACGGTCTCTAAAATCACCCGGCCATCATCCTTATCATTATCATCATCATCCTTCACCGGTCGGCGTGGAAAGCAACGGGAAGCTACCACATCTATAATTTCCTAGTAAAGCTGCAAAGCATAGCTTGAAAGTGATTGCGGTGAAAGACCTGCCTTCGGGCAGAATTACTATGGATGGATATATTGCATTACTATATTACATTACATTATATATTATATTACATTACATTGTATTATATTGTAAATTCCTTTTTACGTTTATTTATTCAATTTACAATACAAATTAATATCTGATTAATTCAGTGCTAATAACTTTCTTTGTTACTGCGACACCTTTTGTGATGTTAAAATAGACGTCACGTCTCCTATTAATGAAATTCGACGATGAGGATATTCAGACAAATTATCATTTGTGAAAATCTTTCGCGAAAATTAATATTCTATTTTTAATTGATTTTTCATTGAATGTGCAAATTAATTACTGTTTATCGGACTTCAAAAGTGCGTAATGAATTACAAATGGGATCACATCAATTAAATAATATAACCAAACAATTGGATTTAAAAATTTCTAAGAAGAATACGAAAAATGGGGACTTTATATAAACATTGAGAAAACTAAATATCTGTGTATAGGAGAAGAAATGGAAAATATAAATTTCAACAATGGAGAAGAACTAAAACCTAGTATTGAATGCACTCATTTAGGAACAAAATTAGACCATTCAGACGATAACACAGTGGAAATTAAAAATAGAATCGCAGAAAGAAAACAAGCCATAAATGCTTTAAACTCTGTTTGGTGGAGCAAAAATATTACAAAAAATAGAAAATTACAAATATATCAAACCATAATTCAAAGCATTTTAACATATGATGCTGAAGTCTGGCAAATTCCTACCAGGGAAATGAAAAGAATTTTAAGTACAGAAATGGATGTTTTAAGAAGATCAGCTGGAAAATCTAGAATGGATAGAATACGAAATAAATAAGGGAAATTATGGGTGTACAAGAGGAGCAGGACATCATAGACATTATAGAGAAGAAAAGATTACAGTGGTATGGCCATGTCAAAAGAATGTCAGAGCAAAGATTGCCTAAAATTGTTATGGAATGGATCCCAATAGAAAGGAGGAAGAGAGGAAGGCCGAAGAAAACTTGGATAGAAGGGGTACAAGCAGCTATGAATATCAGAGGATTGGTGGAAGATCAATGGATGGACAGAAAGGAATGGCGTTTGGTTTCCGGAAGACGGCGGCAGCTGCCATGATACCGGATGATGATGATGATGATTATAACAATTTCTACAAAAAGCTAGGGTTGTGTATGGAAAACGTGAAGAGTTAAAATAGAATTAGATGGAAAAATCATAGAACAAGTTTCTGAATTTAACTACCTCGATCGCCTAATACCTGATATAACAAATGGCACAGAGATGAAGTTACAGGAATACAAAGCAATAAATGGAGTCATCAAAAACAATTTTGGTAAACGAATGTCAACCGCAACCAAACTGAGATTACAATATTACAATCTTATATTAATACAGCCAAACAATTGGATTTGCAGATGTAACTGCAAAATAAGGACTGAAATATAGCAACGAAAATTCAATACTAAATTCTAAAATCAAATCAAAATTGCAAGCGACACTGATGCGATTTTTTCGTCCACTCCTGTGTTTGATAAAAATTGACAAGCAAAGGACACAGATATACCTACTTACTCACTGGCACTATCGAACCCGTAGGTTCATGGCCGCGCGGACATAAGCTCTCCATACATTCAGCCAAAGTTTTCCAATCATCCCCTGTATAATCTACTTCCCTCAAATCATAGTTAATATTATTCTCCCACCTTATTCTTGGTCTACCAACTGGGCGTTTTCTCTCTGGTTTTCCTACAAGAAGCTTCCATACACGTCTTTCATTCCCCATTCGTGCCTCATGTCCTACCCATCGCAGTCTACGAGACTTAACTGTTCTCATTATATCTGGCGTCCTATAAAGACCATGTAGTTCATTGTTATGTAGACTTCTCCATTCACCTGTCCATCTCTCTTTGGTACAAAAATTTCCCTAAGAACTTTATTCTCAAATACTCGTAATATCCTTTCCTCCCTTAAAGAAAGAGATGTTTCGCACCCCATATAATATAACTGGTAGAATAATAGTTTTATATATTTTCAGTTTAACGTAGATATAGGCGATAAACTAAAATTTGCAAATAATAGTTGAATTCAGAATTATCAAAGCAATTGGTTACAACATGCCCAAAGAACGGACCCATATCGCTTTCTTAAAATATCATTGCAGTATCAATCTAAAGGACTTCTGGATAAAGGAGACCAAAATTCAGATGGACTGACCAACCACATTTTAGTATCTCATAGGAACAGGCTCAAACGACCTAAACACAAATAAATGTATGATGGTGATGAAAAATGCATATAACGAATATGAAGATCTACATAGCAATGCATTGTAAGGTTTTGGCAAAGTAAAAACTGTTCCCCTACTTCTGTTAAATGTAATGAAAATTGTAAACATCATCATCATCTTCAAGGCCTGTTGGCCTGTTCTGCTCCCCGATGCACAATATGTTACAGGTCGTCCTCCTCCCAACGTCGTTTTGGTCTTCCTACATTTCTGCAGCCTTGAGGTTTGTAATAAAGCATCTGTTTTGATAAACGATTATTTGGTATTCTTCGTACGGATTGTCGGACAAACTGCAGCGTGTCCATAATATGTGTATCAGATTCATATTTAAATGTTCGAAAATAAGATCACATTTCTCCATTATTCCACGAATTGTCATGGCTACATCTAAAAGAGAGAAGAAAATCGCACTGTCTAATTCTCCTATTTAAGATCCTACATACCTCGATTCCCAATTATTTATCATCCCGTTTCCAGTATCTATCCTCAAACCTTAACTTAAACACAAGATCACAACATAGTCTCTTACTTAATATACCGCAACATAGGACATCACATCACTCCATGTCATATACCATCTTCGCTTCTCGCAACTGGAATTCCCTACCACAATAAATAAGGGCTGCCGGACATTGGCATCTTTTAAAAGAAATCTAAATTTATATTTGCTCTAAACTCGACTTCATTATTATCCAGTGTAAGGTATATATATATTAATTGGTGTTTCCCGTATAATGTATCATATTTATATTATTATTATTATTATTATTATTATTATTATTATTATTATTATTATTATGTATCATTATTGTTATTACCCAATAAAATGTTGTTTGTACATGCCATTTACATTGCTACCTTTATTGTATCTTTAACTGTTTATAATTAGTATAGTGTACATCTATATTTGTCAAATATTTATTTGTATTTGTGCTGGTTGAGTGGAAGAGAGGGCCTTATGGCCTTAACTCTGCCAGAATAAGTATTATTATTATTATTATTATTATTATTATTATTATTATTATTATTATTATTATTATTATTATTATTACATGTTCAAACCGATTACATTTATTTCTGTACATTCTCTCGTTTATATTATATTTTTGTAATTCATTTGTGATATCTTGACTTCTTTTTTGATCTCTTAAAGATACACCTGCAACGGATCTCAGAAATCTCATTTCTATTGTCTCAATTTTACGTTTATCAGAGATCGTTAAATGCCAAATCTCAGACCCGTATGTTAACGTTCGAACGGCCACTGTTTTGTAAACATTCAATAGAGTTTCCCTTGTGGTCTTATTTCTCAAATATTGAACCAGATTTCCCTAATTTCTTCTCCAACTCCAAGCGCGACAGGCCTAGGCTGACCATCCGGTTGCTGGCCTCACATCCACATGTGTTAATCACAGAGGTAGACGATCATCTAGCCAGTGTAGGGGTGACATGCGGTCAGCATGTCGGATTCCCCAGCCGTTGTAGCTGGTATTCTTAACCTGGAGTCGCTACTTATTGTAGCTACCCAAATGCCTCACGATGCTGGGTGGGCACTGGTCCCATACTGACCGAAATTCCATGAGAAAAATGTCTTCCCTCATGCCTTAACCACTCGGCTACGGCGCGTGACCCTAATTTCTTCTACATATCCAAATTTTGCAGGTACGATATCATGCATCCCAGATAATTAAAACAAGCTACTTGTTCAATGATGTTTGCTCCAATTACAATTTTTATTCTTTTATGCCGAGTTCCAATAAATGTCATGGACTTTGTTTTCTCTGTTGATATCTTCAAAATATTTATATAATAAATTTAATTATTTAATAAAAATTGTATTGTAAAATAAATGTAATAATAAATACAGTATAGAATATTAGAAGTGCGTAAATTCTCCGCTAGATAACGCCAGGTGACATGTGCAAGTAAATTCACTAGCTCCACCTGTGATCCTTTCACTGGAACTCTTAGCGAAGTAAAATAGAGTAATTTGAATAAAAATGTGGAATGCTGTTGTGAAGTGAAGAAACAAGGTGCACTTCATGTCTAAGCGACTCATTCGCAACGTCTGACCAGTTTCTCCAACTATTTTTTATTGATAAACAGAAGGTGTAAGGAGAAAACGTGGGCAAAACCGAAGGAGAGGCATTAAGAAATCAATAAATACATTGAAAGCTAGACCTTGCTGGCTTTCTCTACACAAAAATTATTTTCATATGTATTGTATTATAAATATGTATGTTTGGCAGTGGCGTACTCTTTAAGAAATCGTTAGATTACCCTTAAATAGTCTCGTTTGGGTTCAGAATTCTAATCACGATGGGCATATTTTAAATATAATCTGTAAATCTTTATCACTTTAAGATATTTTTTTATAATAGGCCTACATCGTCCGATAGAAAATATTAATTTAATAAATTTTACATGAACAATTAAGGGGAATGGGGGAAAAACGCTGAATTTCAGAGGGGTTAATGGAATTGGGAATATTTGAAAATGCATGTAAGTATTGTTTATGCCACTTAAGTAAATACTATTTAAATAAACAGGTCAATTTGAAATGGTGGATCTAATTGAGTATTTTGATGACGCAGAAGAAATATTTTTTTTACAAATAAGTGCCAAATTTTACCTTTTAGAAAATTAAACGAATTTTCGTGTAATTTTGCCCCTTGCTGCTATATAGGCATAACATAATAATTGTAAGCCTAATTTATAGAAAAACTTCCTTGACTATAATCATTTCATAAACGAATGGTGGCTTACTATTCAAAAGTAGACAAATATTAATTTACATACAGATTTTCAATGTTTACATATATTCTTGTGCCTAAAGATTTATTTTCATTCTCCACTCGTCTCTATCCATCCACTCCGTATCATCCAGTCCTCTTGTTCTCAGTCCAGTTCTTATTTCTTGCATCCATGAGTTTCGAGGTCTTCCTTTCTGTCTTCTTCCACATGGACAACATTTCTGGGTAACCTTCCTTCTTGCATTCGTCGTCCATACCCATACCAAGTTAATTGCTTAGACTGTATCTTAGATAATGTACTATTCAACATTTAATATTAATTTTTCTCGTATGCCTTTGTTATTGAATTTTGAAGTTCTTGGCGTTCTCCTGAAGAAATCCATTACTATCACGTAAGTTTTTTTCTACGTTTTGTGCAATATATTATCTGGATCGTATAAATATATAAATGAATGTAAGTGTGGATATTAGTGTAACAAACATCTAAAGAAGATGGTCCTGACGGGAAGTGATTACAACGAAATAAGGTCTCTAAGGTGTACACATATTTATTTAAAAGTGATCCCACAAGAGACCCGGAGGCCCTTGGGGTAGTTGGAGGTTAAGGCTCCCACTTTTTCAAGACAATAGACACTTTATGTCAGCCGGGTTGTCAGCCCTGCGTGACGGCCGTTTTTAACACCAGAACAAGCGTCTGGTACTCATTTCGGTTAGAGTCTGAGTCGACCCCAGGGCCATAGTGCCGCCAGAGGGTTTAGGTCAGTTTAAAAATCCTGACCCCAACGGGTTTTGAACCCTCGACACTCCGTCTTGTAGCTCAGTGCCTTAACAACTAGGCTACGGCGTTTTATTTATTTATTTGTTTAATTTACCTGATGGAGTTAAGACCGTAAGGTCTTCTCTTCCACTTCACAAGGGTAAATTATGCATATAATAAGAATTATGAATTATCTACATGTTGATTAATGGTACATAATAGATATTGGCTACACAATATAAAATTGATAAGACAAAGAAAGCAAAATAGTAATAATAATAATAATAATAATAATAATAACAATAACAATAATGACCTATAATTAGTTTAAGTAATTGTCTTGGTAAGACATGTTTAAAATATAAAGGAATAACAATAGAATACATGGAACACGGTTATATATAATATATTGTCTAAGGAAATATGAAGTGAGTTTTGTTTTGAACTGTTTTTGAGAGAGGGCAGTCCTTGATATACGAGGGGAGGGAATTCCAGAGTCGTGTGGCTGAAACAAGGAAGGATGAGGAATAGTGAGATGTTCGACATCGAGGAACAGCTAGAGTTAATTTTATCTCGATCGCGTGTTGAAGTTAAGTGGGAGGACAGCGAATGGAAGCGAGTAGGAACATAAAGGGGTGATGAGGTGGACAAAGTGTTGTATAAGAAGTAGATGCAATGTATTTTTCGCCTGTCTTCCAATCGGTGTCAAGACATTTCAAATACTGGAGTTACGTGGTCTGATTTACGAAGGTTGCTTATGTAACGTGCACAAGCATTGTGAACTCGTTGCAGTTTTTGTCCGAATGTAATACTAATGTTAGTTAAGAGTAAGTTACAATAATCGAAATGCGGCATAATCAGAGTTGAAACAAGCACATTTTTCAATGAAGAAGGAAGGACATTTTTCAAACGTTTTAGGGAATTGAAGATTTAATATATTTTGTTACAAACTTCTTTTAATTGATCCTGACAACAAAGATTTTGGCCGAAATATGCACCGAGATGTTTCACGGAGGTTTTAAATAGATTTTCAGTTTGATTTACTTTTACAGAAATTATCGATGAATAATGAAAATTGGACTCTTAACCGTTCAGACAGAAGGAAAATAGAAACTGCAGAAATGAAGTTCCTACGTTCAGTAGCAGGTGTGACAATTTTGGACAAGAAAAGAAGTGAGGATATTAGGAAGGACTTAAATATTTTCAATTTAACAAATAGAATTGACAACATGAGAAACAACTGGTATGAACATGTCAAGAGAATGCCTACAGATAGAATCCCTCAGCTGTTACTAAAGTACAAGCCAATAGGACATAGAAATGTTGGACGCCCATTTACTAGATGGGAGGATTCATTAAATCCCACTTGATGTGAAAACAGGTCAAAAGGCCTAATTTCATGAAGCAGAAGAAGATCGATGAATAATCAATTTTGTTTAATAGACCTTGACCACGTAGTATCGAAAAAAATAAGGGCGTAAGAATCATTAGTGCGGTATAGAGTGGAGGTAAACCGAAGGTCCCGTGTAATAAATTTACGACTCATAAATGTAATGGAAATGTAATTCTGAAACAAGGGGGATCTAAGCAGATAATAAAAAAGGTCACTAATCTTCATAATCAGTAAAAATATCCTTTTGACCACATATTCTGTCAAAATAATTTCCCCAAAAATAATTCTTAAGGACTATTTAACTCATGCCCTAAATGGCACTCAATGACCAGTCGAATTTCAATGAATTTTGATTTACAACCAATCACTGTCTTTTTCACCTCAATTTTATCACTTTCATTCTATCGCTTTCATTTTATCAAGTGGCTCCCAGATTGTATATATAGTGCACGAATGTAACCAGATTCTGCTTGCGAGATATAATAGAAAAATATTCGTAGCAATTGACTATACTCGTACAATAAAAAGAAAAGAAACCACTGTTTGCACTTTCTTAAACGTATTAGTACCCAGGAATTAACGTTGCAGAAAAAATATAATTGACATATTTATATCATAGGATATCAGAAATTAATTAATAACCTGTAGTGATGTGTTTTATTTTATTATCCACTAGGGTGCATTCTTACAGTATTGCGATTCTATTTGGCAATAAATATGATCTGATTGCAGTGATGAACATATGAAACATAACGTTTCTCAATTGTTTTCAAACATCGCCGTTTACATTAAATATATAATTATTTTAAAATAACTATATTTAAATAATGATTTGTGAGTAAACAGCTTAATTTTATTCGTTAAATAATCCTAACAAATGTCACGCTTGACTTCCAAATTCTCTAGATAAATTCACTCCTCACTTCGTGAGTCGGGAATTTAATGATAATTTGGAAATCACTCGTGGCATTACTTATCATATCATTTTGGGACAAAACTGAGTGGAAGACAAATTAATGCTATTTTTGAAGCTGTAACAGAAATTACAGGATTCTAAGAATAAGAAGGAAGGGAAAGGGTAGCTAAAAGAAGATTGTTTATCTCTGACAAAACATTAGATTTAGATGATTATAAAGAAAAAATTTGTCACGTACTCGTCCCAGTTTTCCTGGGGGAGTGTACGTATTCCAATATCCACAATGGCAGTCTATCTCCCGATACACTTCTTACGTAGCATAAAAATTCCACTTTTTAAAAAATTTAATTAAACCCAGAGCTGAATTTTGAACATTCATCTTTGACAGTAGTATGTGCAGAAACATTTTGCCTGGTGATGTTCATCTAGCCCATGGGTACCGCCAAGTGTGAAAATTTAGAATATCACACAGTTTTCTACTTTTGATGATATAAAGTTTGCTTAAATTCCTACATGCTTAATAAATAAGTTACATATATATATTTTCTTATTTATATACAGAATTTTAATGTTTACACGTCTTTCTGTGCCTAAAGTTTTATTTTTCTTCTCCACTCGTCTCTCTCCATCAAATCCATGTCCTCCAGTCCTCTTGCTCTCATTACAGTTCTTATTTCCTGCATCCACGAGTTTCGAGGTCTTCCTCTCCTCCTTCTTCCAGGTGGACACCATTCCAATGTTTTCCTGGGTAATCTTTCTTCTTGCATTCGTCGTACGTGCCCATACCAATTTAATTGCTTATACCGTATACGTATAATCCACTATTGAATAACCAATATTCATTTTTTCTCTTATGACAGCATTTCTTATTTTGTCTAATTTTGAACATCTTGCTGCTCTCTTCAAGAAATCCATTTCCATCGACATAAGATTTTGTTCTAAGTTTTTGTTGAATTTCCAAACTTCAGCTCCATATGTGACAGTATATATATATATATATATATATATATATGGTGGCCACTAGATGTCAGTTGAAACGACTTCCCGCTACTCCTTGTGTGAATTGAAAATACTACATATATAAGAGGGGCACGCCGTAGCGTAGTGGTTAAGGCACTGAGCTACAAGCCGGAGGGTCGAGGGTTGAAGTCCCGTTGGGGTCAGGGGTCAGGATTTTTAAACTGACCCAAACCCTCTGGCGGCACTATGGCCCTGGGGTAGACTCAGCCTCTAACGGAAATGAGTACCAGACGCTTGTTCTGGGGGTAAAGGCGGCCGTCACGCAGGGCTGAAAACCCGGCTGACATAAAGTGTCGATTGTCTAGAAAAAAGTGGGAGCCTTAACCTCCTACTACCCCAAGGGTCTCCGAGCCTGTTGTGGGATCACTTTACTTTTTTTTTACATTTATAAGAAAAATATATGTTTGTGTTGGAATACTTGAGTAGCTCAGTTGGTTAGAGCGCTAAACGTACAGAGTTAAGAGACTCGGGTTCAAATCCTGACTCAAGCATTCATTTTTCTTTTAATATCATATAATTCATTAAATATGATTTTAAGATTTTGTCCCTTGTTAGTTTCGAACTAGGCCTACTAATTTTTCAATCTTATGGGCCTATTAATTTGTTTATTTCAATTATATCTATTTAGAGATGAAAACAATGATCTAAATTCTTCTATTGCATTCCTAGAAGAACTTTGGTTGATCAATAAGAGCAGCAGTACACGAATGAAGAATGAAAGCGGGACATGGAATCTAATCTGTAGGGAAGAAAGAGGGAAAACGTCCAGTTGGTAGAACGAGAATGAGATGGGAATATATCGTTAATCATGAAGAGGGAAGTAAATTATACAGGGGATGATTGGAAAACATTAGCTCAGGATAGGGATGTGTGTGGAACTATGTCTGCGGGGCCATGAACATACGTGTTAGATAGTGCCATTGACATAGTATAGCAGTACAAACTAAGATGAAATCATGTTGAAATTTGTTACAGTTTACATAATGGTAACAACTTGTTACCTGCATTGCTGAGTATTTTCTTAAATTTTTTGAAACCCATTTAGGTGTCTAACATCAGACTGATTACATTTCTAAATCTGCATAAAACATGTACTTTTGATAGCGAGTTGGTTTATGCGTGCAGAATCGGTAACTTTTATTCTGACGTTTATACTTGCTTACTCACTGGCATTATCAAGCCCGTAGGTTCATGGCCACGCGGACATAAGCTCTCCATACACCCCTATCCTGAGCTAATGCTTTCCAATTATTCCCTGTATAATCTACTTCCCTCAAATCATGGTTAATGAATCTCCAATCTCATTCATGGTCTACCAACTGGGCGTTTTCCCTCTGGTTTTCCTACAAGAAGCTTCCATGCAAGTCTTTCGTTCCCCATTCGTGCCACATGTCCTGCCCATCGCAGTCTACGAGACAACTGTTATTATATCTGGCTTCCTATAAAGACCATATAGTTCACCGTTATGTAGTCTTCTCCAATCAACTGTCTGTTCAACTCTCTTTAATCCAAAAATTTTCCTAAGAACATTATTCTCAAATACTCGTTATATCCTTCCTCCCTTAAAGTAAGAGTCCATGTTTCGCATCCATATAATATAACTGGTAGAATAATAGTTTTATATATTTTCAGTTTAACGTTTTTTGAAATGACTTGGGACGTCAAGACTCTCTGCAATGCATAATTGCATGTATTTCCAGGATTGAGCCTATGTTTAATATCTTTGTGCATCTCATTCCTGTTTGTGATTATTGTTCCTAGGTATTTGAATTCAGTCTTTCTTACTTTTTACTTTTGAGGGCCTCTCCACTTTTCAGTGGTTACCCTGTATTCCCATTCGCCATTCTTGCCGATCACGCCATTCATCCTCCTCCAGACCTCGGTCTAATTTCTTGGGAAATGTAGCAAGCTTTGTTTTATAGGATCGGGGTGCTAGCCCTCTGTTCAACCCCCAACCTGGAGGACCAGGTAATTTGTAATCGAGGATGTCTTCCCCTACCCTTTGGAGGACCAACTCCCATCCTGCAAGGCAGCAGCTCCCTATCCTGAGGTAATCTCTTCTGCCTTCTTCGCCGTTGAGATTCCAAACTCTTCATCCGCCTAAGAAGCCATTGGATATCCTCTTCTGGAGTGCTTCTTCGTCTGACCTCTCTTCTTTGACCTGTCCGGCATGGGAAACCCTATCAGTAGCTACGCTACCGCCGGCATAGCTCTCAGGGTCATCGAGGTACTCAAACCCCACCACCAACTATAAGGTTGAATTCAGTCACTTCCTCAAAATTTCCCTCATTTGTCATTAGCTCTCAATTTCCATTATATAATGTATTTCTATGTATGACCATATATTTAGTTTTATTGCTATTTGAAGTGTATACTATTGAATAAATAAACTTAATCTCCTATAGGCTTATGAGGTCACTATATTCATAATCTTTATAATGCCTAGGGTCAATTTATGATTATCATGACTGAGGTTCATTGTGTTAATAGTTATTTACACAGGGAATTAACACTAATTTTAATTGTATTTCACTGGTCAACATGATTTTTGTCTCATGATACCAATAGTTGTATTTAATGCAGTTTTTTATCGTGTTTTCCAAAATGTATTCGGAATTTCTCCATCACCCACAGTTTATTTATTGCAATTTCAATTAATGGAATTAAATAATATTTTTTAATAAACGTTTTTTCGTCCATTTGTCCATTGTAAAATAAAACCAAATGAGCACGGGGAACACTTTCATCAGGAGATTTCGCTATGGTAAAGAGATATCAAGGCAAATGGAATCCTAATATGCTGGCCGATTATTGTTGGACCATCAAGACGGATGCTTCACAGGCGAAATATAGCAAAATGTCGTCATTTCTTACTTTCTAGGCGAGCCCGAATGTTCGAATATTGTGTAGTTACGAATGTAGAAAATATTAAAGTGTGAAATTATAAATGGCTGTCTCTCGGAAACCTTGAGTGATGGAGAAATCTCGATATCATATTTGAATTCAGGAGACAAAATACTATCAGAATCACATATTTATCTTTCTGAGGCCAAAACAAAAGTCTCTTTTTTACTGCTCAGTGTTATTAACAAATTACGATTTTATATTCTTACATTTTTCCTCGCCTGTAGGACAAATATCAGGAACATTAAAGCCCAAACGGTCCCCGAACATCATCTGGCCATCACCATTGGAAAAGGTTATCTGAAGATAGGGATGTATGGAGAGCTTATGTCCGCACGGCCATGAACCTACGGGTTCGATACTGCTAATGAGTGAGTTAGAAGGTTTCTGGATACTTGAAATTTAACTTACGCCACTGACATATTGGACACGGTTCCTCATCAAAATATAAATCAATTGCTAGTAAAGTTTTACATGTGGAAGGGGTAAAATTATGGTCGCATTGTACATATTGAAGATGGTGGGCATTAGCATAATTATTCACTTCACAAGGAGGCGAGACCAGTGTGTGAGTTATTGGAGGACCCTTTCTCGTGTTAACACGTACACCTTGTCATTGGGTCTCGCATTCCAACTGCACACACCAACACCAACGCGAAATCAACAAATCGCATCGGAAATCAACTACTTCTCCCAACGACCTACAATATATCTATTCATAACAGTCATTAAGAAATAATTAAGGACATCCGCATTTTATAAGGATCTGCTAAATCCGATAAGAGATTACTTTCTTTTAGGAATTCACACTCTGAGGTATATTTTTATTTACTTAAACATATATCACTCACGTAATATGAGTTTCGGAACTTTCCACTACAGTTCCATTTTCTGTTATTTCGCGACCGTTGTTCTGTGGTCTTCAAGAGCCGGCGTTCGCTTCCTCTGTTGGTAGAATGAAAAACCTCGAAATCAAGTAATTTTCCCCGGGAATTTCAAATTTCAAAAATAAACAAATATAATATATAAAAATGAATGTTTGTTTGTATGTTCGTACTTTATGCACAACCATACCGTTGATCCGATTGTGATAGGGCTTTTTGCAAAATGTTCAAGAGATTCCCGGGATTAACATAGGCTACAAGAGAGTTGTGATACTCAATCCTACACCCTTAAAAATCGCCCTTTATAGTGGAAAACGTGAAAAAAGTAGCTTTTTTGGACGTTTACATGGCTTACACTGCCTAAACCATAACAAATACACAAATTTAATGTACACAGAATTGAATATCTCAAAGACCTCTACAAAAAAGTCCGCGACAGCATTTAGTTATCTCTTACGGATACCCACAATAACCATTTTTGTCTTTCATTGGTGCCAAGAAGATCGAGATAAGTACGTAGATTCTTGTCCAAGCATAGCAGCACATGGGGGGTTTTCTTTTACAGATAACTCACAGTAACGAATTTTGTGCTTTAGCTCATTTATGCCAAGAAGATCGAGATAAGTAGATTCCCGGGCAACATAGGGTAATCAGCACGGGGAATCATACAATAATTACGATATACATTTATAATTATTTTTTTATTTCACTTATTCGACTAATCATAAGAAGTACATTAATTTTGGCCTTTCAGCTCATTTTTGCCAAGAGAATCGGAATGAGTAGATTCCTCGACAACGCCAGGTAAATACACGGAGTATTTAACAATAATTACGATATGTTTCCTTTTACTTATTTAACTAAACATAAACTCATTAATTTTCGTATTTCAGCTCATTTATGTCAAGAAGATCGGGATAAGTTGATTCCCGGGCAACGCCGAGTAATCAGCACGGGGTAGCCCTATCTAAAAAGTATGCATTTATAATTATTTTTGCCTATAGGCCTACTTATTCAACTGAACATAAAAACACATTAATTTTCATTTATTTAGGCGTAGCTGTAAACTCCGCGCATTAGCTAGTTTATAATAAATAAAAAATATATTAATAATAAAAATTTACATAAAAAAGAGAAGAGAAAATAATTAACTAAGAAATTCCCGGGAAAATGACTTTATTTCGAGTTTTTTCAGTCTACCAACAGAGGGAGCAATAGGCGGTTCTTCAAGACGACAGAACAACGGTCGCGAAATTATTGAACATGAAACTGAAGTTCAAAGTTCCGAAACTAGTTTAAAAAGAAGAAGAACATGAGGTGAGTGATAAAAGTTTAGCTAAACCGGTAAGAGATATTTAAACTTGCAAGTAAATTTGCAAATAATTTTCCCATATATTTTTAACAAATATTTAGATACAGTGGAAAGAGATAGAGGGGACATGGAATGGAGAAGGAAAATAAAACTTTAGGCCCAGAAACATGTGTAAACATTGAAAATCTGTATACAAATTTTAATATGATATTTTGTCTATGGGCTGCATAACGTTGTACAAAGATATTTCGTTACAATTTATTGTAGTATAATGTTGACCTAAGTTATGCAGATGGGCCTATAAGATAGAATAGCATTTATATTTTTTCAGGACATATTTGTGTTTCGTTGTTAAATGTAAAATTTAATAATAAATAAGCGTTATTGCTATAAAGTAAATATTCTCTTTTAAAGTATTATTCGTCATAGAAGCCACGAGGTGGTAGTGCGACCCACTTCTTCTCATGAATAGAGAATTGGATATAAGTAAGAAAAATAAACTTTTGTGCTAGGATCCGTGTGTGGCTCAGATGGTAGCGCGCTAATGTGTAATGTTGGAGATATGGGGTTCACATCCAGGCTCAGGAGTTTATTTTTCTTTTCATGCCAAATAACCAACTAACTCGCTGACATTATTGAACCCGTAGGATCATGGCCGCGCGGATATAAACTCTCAACATACCTGAGTCCTCAGCTAATGTTTTTCAATTATCCCCTGTATAATCTACTTGCACCAAATCATGTTTAATGTTATTCTCTCAAAAACATTAAACTAAAAATACATAAAACTTATTCTCCCAGTTATGTGTGTCCACCGCTGTAATCTCGAAGTAGCGTGCTGCCTTGTCTCGCAGCGGGCCGGAATCGATTCCCGATCGGGCAAGCTTCCTGACTGAGGTTTTTCCTCACCTCTAAGACAAATTCAGGACGCTTTGAGGCCCAAACTGTCCCCGAGCATCTGGCATCATCATTATCATCCATGGTGTGGAAAGCATCGGGAAGCTACCACACCTATAATTCCATAGTAAAGCTTGAAAGCACAGCATGAAAGTGCTATGATTGCAGTGAAAGACCTGTTTGCGAAACATCGATATATATTTTAACGAGAGGAGAAAAACATACTGTTTTTTAGTGTAATGATTACGCTAAAAGATCTTGTGTTGAAACATATGCGTAAAAAAAATGTAACAACTGGCAGATCGACAACACCTGTTTAGCATACCACATACGAGACGATGACGAGAATTCGTTACATTCACATTAACTGTTTATCTACCCCTGTTTCCACCTGCAAAATCACTCAATGCTGACCGCACATCTCTACGAATATATGGTTGCTTAACCAGAAACTGAGAGGCTACATTCAGACGCCCTGTAAATAAATATGAGCCACTGTATGATACAACCCATAAAAACAGAATTGATTGCTGCCATAAATATAAAATTTACTCCTATTAAATTCCTTTCAACTTTGTTTCCATTTGTTTGGTTGTTTGTTTGTTTCAAGGCAATAACATTTAACTGGATCACATTGTACGGGAACTTTCTGAGTGAGAGGAGGAGGCCGAGGGTTAGACAGACAGAGAATAGTTATTAAAGGAGTTGTAAGTCGTATCAACCTCTGAAATTACACTGAGCAACAAAAAAGAAACTTTTTGTTTTTTCGTCTCAGAAAGAAAAATATGTTTCTGATAGCATATTTTCTCCTGAATCAGTTTTTTTCCATCACGCAAGGTTTCCGATAGAACAGGCATTTATAATTTCAAACACTTTAATATTTTCAACATTCGTAACTACACAATATTCAAACATTCGGACTCACATAGAAAGTAAGAAATGATTTTCTGCTATATTTCGCCTGTGGAGCATCACTCTTGATGGCCCAACAATAATCGGCCAGTATATTAGGATTCCATTTGCCTTGATATCTCTTTTCCATAGCTGAACTCTCCTAATGAAAGCGTTTCCCGTGCTCATCGCTCACTGCGCCAAGATTTTCCGGGAAGAAATCTAGGTTTATTAAAAAAATAACTATTTAACCCATTCGCCTCAAAAGACGAGATAGACTCGCCGGCAGTTAAATGGCCTTCAACACAGAAGACGAGGAACACTCGCTTAACTCTGCTCTTATATATTTTACAATATTTTGTACATCCCTTGGCATGGTCATATTTTGTTAACATTTACGAACAGTAGAGGAATCTGTTTTGGTCTTCATCCTTATTGTGATCTCAAGTACCGTTATATTTTGTTTGTTTTGAATGTCTGAAAATAGAAAATATGATTTACTGTAACTAACATTCGGTTTCTGGGGAAACGCATCTAGCATTTATACCTGAAGCGAATGGGTTAAATCCATTAATGAAATTGAAATAAAAAACTGTGGGTGATGGAGAAATTCTGAATACATATTTGAAAGTACGTTAAAAAACTGCATCAAATACAACTATTTGTACTCACGAGACAAAAATCATGTTGATCAGTGTTATGTAGCCTACAATCAAACTAAACTGTAAACCATTTGTCGAAAAATAAAATGAATATAAATGGTGTATACTAAATTTTAAAGATGTTTGGTTCTATCTATATGGAAGGTATCGGATGTATATGGGATATGTCCCTGGCCTCTAGACGCGAGAATTCAGGGTTTACATATTGCCCTGGTCGATGGATTCTTAGTGTGGAAAAAACTAAGAGAGAAGTCATCCAGAAGGGAAATCAATCCGTTAGGTCCCGAGTATGATTTTCGTACTCGTAAAATACCTCAAGCCTTAATTAGTTTCTCTGAGCAAAATTTAAGATATCATCCAGAACCAAATATTGCCATAGTTGACTATAAGATGTCCCACTTATGTGATGTGGTTACCACATACTACTCCCTGATATATGTAGGGAAATAAGAGAAATAAAAATTGTCTTGGTCAAGAAACTCCCTATAGGGAGCACCATATCTCCACGCGGAAGGTCCCGGACTAGCCCCTACTACTTATACTAACACGATATTGAAGAGATGAAACAAAATATAGATTCACGGATTAGAGAAACTTCGGGTAATGTTGACCACTATTATTAATTTGTTGTTTTTCTTCTTTTAATTAAGGGATTTGAAATTTGTTTAATTACAGTGATTATCATTACAGTTATAACTATGGAATAGCATTGTTATTTTATTCAAATATGGAAACATCTTCATAATTTATAAAATTTTCACATTACAAGAAAGGTCCTAGATACTAAAGGCCAACACGCACACACTATTGAGTAACACTAAGAAATTAGGACTGGAAGTAAATATCAGTAAAACTAAATATTTGGTCACACGTAGAAATTCAGTATATAATGGAAATGGACAGCTAATGACAAATGAGGGAAATTTTGAGGAAGTGGCTGAATTCAAATACCTAGGAACAATAATCACAAATAGGAATGAGATGCACAAAGAAATGAAACATAGACTCAATTCTGGAAATGCATGCTATTATGCATTGCAGAGACTTTTGATGTCCCAACTCCTTTCAAAAAATGTTAAGCTGAAGATATATAAAACTATTATTCTACCAGTTATATTATATGGGTGCGAAACATGGACTCTTACTTTAAGGGAGGAAAGGAGATTACGAGTATTTGAGAATAAAGTTCTTAGGAACATTTTTGGACCAAAGAGAGATGAACAGACAGGTGAATGGAGAAGACTACATAACAATGAACTACATGGTCTTTATAGGAAGCCAGATATAATAAGAACAGTTAAGTCTCGTAGACTACGATGGGCAAGACATGTTGCGCGTATGGGGAATGAAAGACGTGCATGGAAGCTTCTTGTAGGAAAGCCAGAGGGAAAACGCCCAGTTGGTAGACCAAGAATGAGGTGGGAGAACAACATTAACTATGATTTAAGGGAAGTAGATTATACAGGGAATGATTGGAAAGCATTAGCTCAGGATAGGGATGTATGGAGAGCTTATGTCCGCGCGGCCATGAACCTACGGGTTCGATAGTGCCAGTGAGTAAGTAAGTACAAGAAAGGTCCACTTTAACCTCCGTATTCGGGTAAAATGGACCCCAAAGTCCACCTTAGCATTAATCTATTTTTAAGTTTATTTACTCTACTTATTAATATAGAGAAGCACAAATTAATCTGAAAATATTTATGGCTGATCGTAATTAAAAAGCGTTGATTTTTAATGTTTTGAAAAAAAAATGTCGATTATAACATTGACACGTTAACCAACTGCAGAAAGCGGCAGTTTTTGGGTTTAGTAAAATTTCAAGTATATTAAATAAAATTAATTAAGTGCGTGGTTTTTACAGCTTGCTCATTGATAAAATATACGTATTCGTGTAAAGTAGACCCAGGTCCACTTTAACCGCCTCGTGGAGTCTACATTACCGAATTCCTTTGTTATGTTTTAATTATTTTATACAGCCCCCACGTGACATAATATCAAACCGAACCCATCAGTACATTAAAACAGCATCTGCATAATATAATATATTTAGAAGATTTTTCAATATTTATAATATTCAAAATTAAGAATTCTTAGCTTAAAAACTTTTAAAATGGTCGTTTTCATAAATATAACAAGTAAACCCTCATTCGCACAAAGAATAAAGAAGCTGGATTTGAACGCGTCAAAGTTGATGGGGGAAGAAGTTAAAATATTTTCTGTTCCAGGGCAGCACCAATTAAAGAAGATATTAACAGGGTCCACTCAAACCGAAGGGTCCACATTGCCGGAACTTCCTCTAATTAATATATATATATATATATATATATATATATTCTACTACAGAGACTTAGATCTGCTGAAGTGAGATATCTTCGGAGGACTGCAGGATACACACTACTAGATCACAAAAAAAAATGAAGACATCTTAGAAGAATTACACATGGAATCTTTAGAAAACAAAATTTCTGATTATAAGTCAAGATGGATGCAACATGTTCATCGAATGGAAGATCACAGAATACCCAAACAAATGTTGAGATATCAACCTGCAGGAAGAAGAAGACCAGGACGTCCACTCAAAAGACTTTTGGATGGTGTTTCTCTTGAGGCCGAAACAGGTCAACAAATGGCCTAAATTCGTGAATGTACTATGATGATGATGATATAACTTAACTCGAAATCCAATAAAAATGTTTAGAAGATTCCATAGCGCGACAGACCTAGAATGCCCCTTGGTATACTAGCCGATTACTGCCTTCACACCCAGATGTGTAAATCATATGTATGTGGCTGATAATATGTGGTCAGCGTATAGGGTCCCACAGCAGTTAAAGCAGTTTTTTTAATACGGAGCCAGGACATATCGTAGCTACTCAAATTCCTCAAGGTTCTGGGAGGTACCGGTCCCATACTGCCTGACCATCCGAATATTTCTTCCCTCATCGGCACTCTAACCCGCACAAATCCCGTAACTCTGCACCAATACATCATACATTAAACCACTCGGCTACGGTGCGGGAAATAAAAATAATTATGAAATAGAAATTACATTAAAAATATTATGATTCTTTACATTTAATTATATTGTCGAATTTTGACAACCATTGCACATAGGTTCAAACAGAATGATTCCCGTAGCGGACAACTCTCTTTTAGGAAAATTTAGATGTATCTCGCCTGGATATGCAGGTTCGTAAAACAGCCGAACAAATGTTTGGTGGTATCTCCAGCGGGCCCGAGTTCAAGTCTCAGTCGGGACAAGTTTCCTGGGTGAATATTTTTTTCGGGTATTTTCCTCACCGGTGAGACAAATGTCAGGAAACTTTAAAACGCAAACGGTCCCACAATCATCATTCACATTCGCCTTAGATTAAGTTTAAGATTAAGGACTCTCCGGGCGCACCACTATCATCATCAACACCCATCATATCATCGGGGCAGTGTAACTCCGTCTTACAGGCGCCCCAAACTCTGGAGTGGGTTAAAGTACGCCAGTATCAGGAGAGAACAACAGAAATGTCAAAATGACAATCTGGGACATTAAATAATAATAATAATAATAATAATAATAATAATAATAATAATAATAATACTAATAATGATGATGATGATGATAATGATGATGAAGATAATAATGATAATAATAATAATGATAATAATAATAATGATAATAATAATAATAATAATAATAATAATGGCAAATTAGCTTCTTGGAAAAGATCAACACTAGAGTAAGGGTGGTGATGATGTTAGTGGTGCGCCAGGAGAGTCCTTAATCCTAAACTTAATCTAAGGCGAATATGAATGATTATGATGGTCATATGATATTCTGGGACCGTTTGGGCCTTAATTTTTACTGACATTTGTCTTACAGGTAAGGTAAAACCCCGATAAATACCTTACCCAGAAAATTAGTCCCGACGGTGGATCGAACCCAGGCCCACTGGCGAGACAAGGCAGCACGCTACCTCGAGACCACAGCGGTGGACTAAATTAAATATATGGTCACACATATAAATATATAGTGGAAATGGTCATTTAATGTCAAATGAGGAAGGATTTGAAGAAGGGTTGAATTCAAATGCCTTATTATCTAACATACTGGCGTTATCGAATTCGGAGGTTCGCGGCCGCGCGGAATAGGCTATCCATATATTTTTTTAATTTATTATCAATTGTTCTATTGTTTCCAATCCTGTATAATTCTCCTCCTATAATGATTGTTTTGATATTCTCCCATCTCTTTCTTAGCGCTTTCCTTCGAGTTTTCCTGCAAGTATCCATGCCTCTCTTTCATTCCCCATTCGTGCCACATGTCCTGCTCATTTTAGTATTCTGGACTTAACTGTTCTTATAACATATAGTTTCCTATAAAGATCATATTGCTCACTCTTACATACTCTTCCGCATTCATCCGTCTGTTCGTCTTTCTTTCGTCCAAAACATTTTCTACAGACTTTATTCTCAAGTACTCATAAATTTTTCTTCTCCCTTGAAGTACGAGACCATGTTTCTCGTTCATATAATTATAACGTGAAGAATAAAGTTTTATATATTTGTAGTTTAACGTTTATTTGAGGGAAGTTAGGATGACAAGCTTTTAAGATAAAATGTTATTATACTAATAATAATAATAATACTAATAATAATAATATTATTATTATTATTTTATTATTATTATTATTATTATTATATTATATTATTATTATTATTATTATTATTATTATTTCAGTAGATTTTTCAATCTGAATGTAGTACACAATATTGACATCAGATGGCAGACACGGTCGGAGCGAGCTAAAGGTAATCTTGTAACACCTGCCCTCTCCAGGTGAAAATTGAACTACAAGAAGCAACATCAGCTGCTATGTCTGACGGTTATCTTCGTTATACATGGAGATATCGATGAAAATTTATATTGTCGTATGAATATTTGCTTTTATTGATTTTATGTCCTTTATCCTGATTCTAGGAACAGCTTTTTTGTCGTGGGCTCTAAATCAAGTCCAACAATTATAATTAAAAAAACAATAAAGATATGTATTATATGATGTGGTCTCGAGGTAGCGTGCTGCCTTGTCAAGCAGCGGGCCCAGGTTCGATCCCCGGTCGGGGCAGTTTTTCTGGGCGAGGTTTTTATCGGGATCTTTCCTCGCCTGCAAGACAAATGTCAGGAAAACTTTAAGGCCCAAACGGTCCCCGAAATCATACGGTCTTCATCATTATCATCATCCTTCACCGGTGTGGAAAGCAACGGGAAGCACTACACCTACATTTCTCTGGTAAAGCTGAAAGCATAGCATGAAAATGCTATGATTGCTGTGAAGGACCTGCCCTCGGACAGAATTACTATAGATGGATATGGAATATCTAAACAGATGGGCTACTATTCAACATTCACAGGTAAAGAAGATCTGTTGGTCGATGCAAAGACGATAGTATGATTATGCCTAGAGGGGAAAATATCTTACCCAATATTTATTTATTTACTTATTTCATCATCATAATCGGAATCAAGGATTAGATCCTAAGGTCTATTCTGATCTCACGTTAGTATTGGTATATCTTTTACTGGGTCTTCCTACATAACAGCGTCCTAGTGGTTTGTAATGGAGTATCTGTTTCGGAATTCTATTAGGCTTTTATCCGTTCTATTGATGTGGCACATCCATTCTACTCTGTATTGTGCAATTCTATAGTTCTCTTCGTATATTTTCATATCGTTTTGATCCGTTATTGTATAACCAGCCACACTCCTCAAAAACCACATTTCTGAAGTTCATATTCTTCGTTCCTGGTTTTTGGATAAGACCCAGTGTTCCGATCCATATAACAGTGTTGGAACCGCCATTGTTTTACAAAATTTAAATTTTACTTATTCATTTACTTGTTCAAATGGGAGTAAAATGAATTTCATTATTTTCTCAAGCGATCATCAACAGGATTCATCTTGAAGAAATTTCTAGCATTGTAAAATATAAAATAATTAAATCAAGTTTTGGAAGTAAATAATGTTATAGCTGATCTATTGAACTATGGTGAAAATAATAGTAAACTTATAGAGTTAGAAGACGGAGAACGTTTTAGTAAGTGTCAAAGAAATTATGCTTTAAATCTGTTTCAATTTTTTTTGAGGATAGGTGGATAAAGAGATAAGTTGTGAACAAATGAGAAATCTGGCTCGAAATGAAGCCAATTTTCTTTTTACTCCATTGCAGTGTGCATCTCGTGTCGTCAGTAACTAAGAAAACATTTAACTCATGCCCCAAATGGGAGTCAATGACCAATCACGTTTCAATGATTTTTTATTTACAACCAATCACAGTCGTTTTTCGCCCAAAATTTACCAACTAAAGTTTATCATAATAAAGAAAGCACCTCCTTTTTAACATTCTGAATAGGTCATAGCATTATTTTGCAGTGACTGACTCTCTACGAAATACGGTTACCAGATTGTATATATAGTGCATGAATGTCAGCAGAAAGCGCATGCGATGGATAATATAAAAACATTTGTAACAATTGATTATACCACAAAAAAAAGAAAACACTGTTTGCACTTTCTTAAAAGAATTATTTTCCAGGAAATGACGTTGCAGAAAAATATAATTGACATATTTACATCATAGGACATCAAATTTATTAATACCTATAAAGTTGGTTATAAATGTCTCCACTAGGGTGCATTCTTACAATATTGCGATCCTTTGGCAATAAATAACATTATGATCTGGTTGCAGTGATGAACAAAGGAAGGAAATGAAGCGTACGAATCGTTTCTCATTTGTTTTCAAACATCGCCGTTTACATTAAATATACAAATATTTCAAAATAGCTATATTTAGATGATGGTTTGTGAGTAAACAGCTTCATTTTATTCGTTAAATAGTCCTAACAAATGCCACTTTTGATTTCCAAATTCTCTAGATAAATTCACTCCTCACTTTGTGAGTCGTGAATGCATCGATCATTTGGAAATCACTCGTGGCATTACTTATGAAAATTTTGTGTAACACGCAATTAGGTAGTTTGAATGGATTTCAGGCATTGAATTTGGTTCTCACGAAAATGTTTTTGAAATTATTTTTTCTACAAATCTCCATCAAACCTACTTTCAAGAACCAAAAACGACCATGACAATTGTATGTGTATGCGCGCGGGTGTGTGTCTGCGCAAGCGCCCAGAATCTGATCATTTGTAATATTGGTTAACCTGTAGCGGTCGCAATTTTAGATTTTTCGCAACAAATCTAAATATATGCCATTTAAATATAGTATGAAAGATATTCTTCCAAAGTCGGAAAAATCCGAACTGAAATTCTTCATTCAATAATCGCTGTAAATACCAATTCAAAATAACATATCAAACAATATTCAGCTCTTCAAAAAGAAATGTACAAATAGCAGCGTATAAATTAAATGAAATAGCAAATAAATTCAGTATGATAATCTCTGAAAGTAAATCGAAAGTAATTGCATTCAAGGTTAAAGACCATATGAGATGTAAAATCAGCATTAATAACAGAACAAAACAACATGTGAACAAATTCAATTATTTAGGATGCAATGTATCTTACTGCCAGAATGAAGATATTAATATTAACTAAATACGTTTTTGAAGAATGTGTGACGCTATAAAACGGACACTGAAAAATAAAAATTTGAAAGTACACAATTAAAATTTGAAATTTTCTAAAATTATGGCAGTGCCTGTATTAACATATGCAAGTGAAAATTGGAATCTTAGCCATTCAGACAGAAGAAAAATAGAAACTGCAGAAATGAAGTTCTTACGTTCAGTAGCAGGTGTGACAACTTTGGACAGAAAAAGAAATGAAGGTATTAGAAAAACTTAAATATTTTTAATTTAACAAATAGAATTGACAACACGAGAAACAACTGGTGTGAACATGTTAAAAGAATGCCTACAGATAGAATCCCTCAGCTGTTATTAAAGTACAAACCAATAGGGTGTAGAAGTGTTGGACGTCCATTTACTAGATGGGAAGATTCATTAAATCCCACTTGATGTGAAAACAGGTCAAAAGGCCTAATTTCATGAAGTAGAAGAATAAGAAGATGATCGATCTAGCGGATGCCATGATTATTTTCTCGCAATAAAACTGTATTCATACGATGTAATTAACAAATGAATGATATATTCGGGAAACCACCAACATCAATCCATAAATATTTTACTAACAAGTAAACCTTCTCTCCTATGATATCGGTTTTCCGGAAACCCATATATGTTCTGAAAGCTTATGTCACAAGTAGACAACCTGTGAAATCTTAGGGGCAGAGGGACAAGCGTTTAGAAGTTATAGGACCCAGGAGGTGTCAGTAAAGTGTGTATAGATGGACATATTCTCGTAATGATGTTCCTATTTCCTGTATGTTCCCGTATGTTGCTGTCAAGTACGTCTTCTTCTTACATTGCAGATCGTTCCTAAATTCGTCGTGGCTGCCTTGGTCTCCCGATTCAGATCAAGCAATCGGTCTCCAAACATACAGGAAACGGAGATGATAAAACACATAACTACTCTCCTGGAAAATTATACGGATATTGTGGAAGAGATCCAGACATTCGGAATTGCTGGAGCGAAGGAGAAGAATGGGACGAGTAAATGGACTTCGGAGATGATGGTGTCGATAAGGATCAGCAATACAAGTTACAACAGTCGCCTCCCTGTACTTCGAGTTCATCGGCATCCGAGTATATGCCTTCGCCCAAAAGGCGAAACCATAATGGTCCAGCAGATATGACAGAAGAGGACTGGACTGCTTACAAGGAGCGCACTTTAGTGTACTGGATCACAGATTCTATGACAGGCGAACCTCGGAAAAAAACGTCTGTTGCATTCGTCAGTAATGAATCAGTTCAAGAAAATTAAGAACATGAACATTCTGTACAATTTGGAGAAAAAAATTAATGCTCCGTCGAGTCATAAAGGCATAGTGAGCTGGAGTTCCGTCGTGTTGCAGCCACATTCCGTTGCGAAGTCACGTATCACAGGTTCCGTACCGGTGACCGGTTGTCAAGTAATGAGTCTTCAAATTCTTCGAACCAACACTGATCTAGAGAGAGAATCATTTAGTCATAGTGTGAAAATGTATCATTTCCGGACATTGGTACCCCATAATGGTTGTGCTCGTTGTATATGCAACCTACGTAAACCAGACCACATAACTTCGGTATTTGAAATGTTGTATTGGCTCCGATTGGAAGACAGGCGAAAGATACTTTGCCTCTGCTTCTTATACAACACTTTGTCCACCTCAAAAAATAAATAAGAATAAAAAATAAATAACAGTAAAAAATAAATAACAGTAAAAATAAATAACAGTAAAAACAGTAAAAAATGACAGTGAAGAAATAACAGTAAAAATAACAGTAAAGAAATATCAGTAAAAATAACAGTAAACATTACCAGTAAAAAATACCAGTATAAAAGTAATATTAAGAAAAGAGAATAAAAAAAGACAGTAAAAAAGACAGTAAAAAAAACAGTAAAAAAGACAGTAAAAATGACAGTAAAAAAAGGCAGTAAAAAAAGACAGTAAAAAAAGGCAGTAAAAAAGACAGTAAAAAAAGGCAGTAAAAAAAGACAGTAAAAAAGACAGTAAAAAAGAGACAGTAAAAAAAAGACAGTAAAAAAAGACAGTAAAAAATAACAGTAAAAAATTAACAGTAAACAAATAACAGTAAAAAATAACACTAAAAATAACAATAAAAAAGTAAAAGAAAGACACTTAAATTGACGGTTACAATGCCGGTTAAAATGCCGGTTCAAATGCCGGTTCAAATGACGGTTCAAATGACGGTTCAAATGACGGTTCAAATGACGGTTCAAATGACGGTTCAAATGACGGTTCAAATGACGGTTCAAATGACGGTTCAAATGACCAAATGACGGTTCAAATGACGGTTCAAATGACTGTTAAAATGACGGTTAAAATGACGGTTAAATTGACGGTTAAAATGCGTTAATGGACGTTAAAATGACGGGTAAAAATGTCAGTTAAAATGACGGTTAAAAAGACCAGTTAAAATGACGGGTCAAAATGACGGTTTAAAATGACGGTTAAAAACGACTGTTAAAACGACGGTTAAAACGACTGTTAAAACGACTGTTAAAACGACTGTTAAAACGACGGTTAAACGACGGTTAAACGACGGTTAAACGACGGTTAAACGAACGGTTAAAACGACGGTTAAAACGACGGTTAAAACGACCGATAAAACGACGGTTAAAACGACTGTAAAAACGACAGTTAAAACGACAGTTAAAACGACAGTTAAAACGACAGTTAAAACGACAGTTAAAACGACAGTAAAAACGACAATTAAAACGACAGTTAAACGACAGTTAAAACGACAGTTAAAACGACAATTTAAAACGACAGTTAAAACGACAATTAAAACGACAGTTAAAACTACAGTTAAAACGACAGTTAAAACGACAATTAAAATGACAGTTAAAATGACAGTTAAAAGACCGATAAAATGACCGGTGACATGACAGTTAAAATAACAGTTAAAATTGCAGTTAAAATTACAATTAAAATAACAGTTAAATTACAGTTAAAATAACAGTTAAAGTAAGAGTTAAAATAATAATTAAAATAATAATTAAAATAGTAATTAAAATAATAATTAAAGTAATAATTAAAATAACAGTTTAAATAATTAAACTGAAAATTAAAGTAATAATTAAAGTAATAGTTAAATATAAGTAATTATAATAATAATTAATAATAATAATAATAATAATATATAATAATAATTGAAAAATTAAAATAATGTTATGATAATAATTATGGATAATTAAATAAATATAATAATAATTATTATGCTATTAGCATTGCAGAGACTTTTGATGTCCACACTCCTTTTCAAAAAACGTTAAACTGAAAATATAAAAAAAAACTATATATTCTACCAGTTATATTATATTGGTGCGAAAACTGGACTCTTACTTTAAGGGAGGGAAAGGAGATTACAGAATTTGAGAATAAAGTACTTAGGAAAATTTTTGGACCCAAGAGAAGATGAACAGACAAGTGAATGGAGAAGACTACATAACAATGAACTACATGGTCTTTTATAGAAAGCCAGATATAATAAGAACAGTTAAGTCTCGTAGACTGCGATGGGCAAGGACATGTTGCACGTATGGGGAATGAAAGACTTGCATGGAAGCTTCTTGTAGGAAAGCCAGAAGGAAAACGCCCAGTTGATAGACCAAGAATGACCGTGGGAGAACAACATTAACTATTATTTGAGGGAAGTAGATATACAGGTAATGATTGGAAAGCATTCGCCCAGGATAGGAGATGTTATGGAGAGCTTTTCGTCCGCGCGGGCCATGGAACATTACGGGTTCGATAGTATGCCAGTGAGTAAGGTAAGTACAGTAAGGAATAATAAATAATTATAGTAGATTATCAGTAATACTAGGACTACTGTCATCATCATCATCCACAACCATCACCGTAAACATAATAATCATCAGCATTATTTTTATTATTATTATTATTATTATTAATAATATCATCATCATCAATATAAGCTATTTTAGATACAAGTGAGAATTCAACTACAGAAATTCAAAACAGAATAACTGATGGAAGAAGAATCATTGGTATGTTGAACTCAGTGCTTTGGAATAGAAATATAATACATAGAACAAAGAAAATTATTTCAAGTTCTGGAACAAAGCATTCTATTACATGGGTCCGAAACCTGGATAGTAAGCAGAAAACAAGCCAACAAGCTGTTAGCAGTAGAAATGGAATTTTGGAGGCGATCAACTAGAATTTCAAGAATGGATAAGGTCAGAAACAGCAGAATAAAGGAAATTATGCAAGTTGAAAGAACATGTTAGGAAAAATAGAAGAAAAACTTTAAAATGATATGGACACTTCATAAGAATGGAAAAAGGGAAAATAGCAATGAATATCCTTAATAGGAAAGCTAATGGAAAAATTGAAGAGGCAGGCGTAGAGAACGATGGATGGAAGGAGTGAAGAGTAGTATGGAAGCTAGAGATTTAAGGGAAGAAGATGATTTAGACAGGAAACTCTGGCGACAAATCACTTTGGGTGTTGAAAGAGAAACACTGTATTGTGGAATATTCCTAATAAGAAGGTATTATTATTATTATTATTATTATTATTATTATTATTATTTATTATTATTATTATTATTATTATTATTATTATTATTATTATTATTATTATTATTATTACTAGTATTAATATATTCAAAGTAAAATATCATTCCTATTTGTAATTAGTGTTCCTAGATATTTTAAATCAGCCAATTCTTCAAAATTTCCCTCATTTGTCATTAGTTGTCCATTTCCAGTATATGATGAATTTCTGTGTGTGAACGTATATTTAGTTTTATTGATGTTTACTTCCAGTCCCAATTTCTTAGTGTTACTCAATAGAGGATGCGAGTTGGCCCTTACTATCTCCTAGATATCGCCCAATAATACTACAGCATAAATTGACAGCATATTACTGCCATTGAGTTGTAGGCCTTCTTCATTCACGATAGATTTGATGGAATGCTCTAATACAAAATTAAATAGTAGAGGAGATAGTGAATCCCCTTGCTTTAACCCACTGTGAATTTAAAAATTATTCGAAAACTGTTTACCTACACGCACCCTAATCTTTGTGCCATTTAAACTCATTCGTGTAAGTCTAACGTTTTAGGAATTCCGATAAAAATTTTATATGTGTTGATTTTTTATCCATTTTACAATTTTTATTAATTGTGCATTTTATAAAAATGGTAAATTAAGTTACATGATTAATTGCAAAATAACGAAAATTGTAAAATGGATAAAAATATCAAGCACATCTAACATTACAAAAGATACTGTAAACATTATGTGAAAAAGGATAACTACACCTTAGCCTAAAATAAGATTCGAATAAATTAGACATTACTTGTAAATTACTTAATGGAATTTAATAAAATACTATATTTATTTCATGAAAATCATTAACTTCGGCTCAGTGTACGTCAAAACTCGTTTTTGAGAGCTATGTATGAAACATAATGATAATACAGTGTGTCCTATTCAAACCTCCCACATTTTAATTAATCATAACTAACAAAGTATGCAGAATTATGAAATGAGACCAGAATTAAACAAAACAGAAACTCAAAGAATTTTTATTGCCACACATTGTCACACCTCTATATGTGCACCATTAGTAGCACGAACAATATCAAGTCTGTATTTGATTTCGTGCCACGCTCTGTCCAACATGTCCATTGGTACTGTTGCAATTGTGTCGAGGATATGGGTTCGTAAATCATGAATATATTGTACTGGAGTCGCAAACACACGGTCTTTTGCATACCCCAGAGGAAGAAGTCCAGTGGAGTGATGTCTGGCGAACGTGGTTTTATATCATTATTGTCCAACATGCGACAGATGAATTAACTGCAACGATGAAAACGAAAATTATTTGAGTTTATCTTTCTTTTAATGCCAATCCCATTTCATAATTCCGCATACTTTGATAGTTATTATTAATTAAAATGTGGGCGGTTTGAATGGGACACACTGTATATCCAATTGTTACACGAGCATGGTGTTTCTAAGAACTGATACGATATTATTGCATAGTAATTCCTAGAAATTACAGTTGATATAACAATTTATGAAACAATTCCAGAAAAAGAGTAGAATGTTGTAGAATTAGACTGGGAAATTTGACGAAAAATATAACCCCAAAAATCATATGAATATAGACATAAAAATGACGAGAGATGTCTTGGCCCTTGAAGTTACTATGTAAGTAAATGTTTTATATACTATTAAATACTTCCAAATCTATCTAATTGTTTCAAGTACAAATGCTAAATTTAAAATGACTGTTATACAGTAAACAATTCCCTTATTCGCTTTTCGTTATTCCCTGGTTAAATATTTGAGACACAGTTTCTTTATGCGCGGCTAAAAATTATTTATTCGCGGATCCAGTCGATATATTAAAAGGATTAGTATCCCTTACTACAGTTATTACCGGAAAGATTTCTAAATTCAAATCGGGAAAGATTGGCATGCTACGAGTTATTGGTAAATCCAGAAAATTGGATAAACCTCGGTAAATTTCTGGACAAAACGCGAAAAATAAGGACAACACTCATTCATGAATAAATATATGTTATCAAAATGCAATACCATTAATTATTAACAATTATATGTAAATTAATTAGTGTATAATGCTGTTGTGTTATTATCTAATTGTAATATTATTGTGTTTTCTTTATGTAACTGTAAGGTTAATGTTTTTAGTGTATAATGCTATTGTGTTATTATTTAATTGTAATACTATTATTGTGTTTTCTTTATGTAATTGTAATGTTATTGCTAATGTGTTATTACTTAATTGTAATATTATTGTGTTTTCTTTATGTAATTGTAATGTTATTGCTGTTTTTGTTTATTTTTCTTTACACTAGTACCAATTATTACTTTATTGTAACGGACTGTCAACAGCACGTACGGCTTACTGCCCGTGCGACCCATATTTGTAAATAATATTGTAAATATCTTACTTTTTGTCTAATAAAGTCCTACTACTACCACTACTAACGCATCAACAACTTCATTTTACTACAGGCACTTGCCAAGGCTGCATTTACAAAGAGTGATTCAAACCAAATGGACAAATTAATATAAAAGTAAAACAAACCTTATTGCCAAAATTCAAAAATTGGTACCTAAGTTATATAAGTATTAACAAACCTTATTGTCAATAAGTCCACCGCTGTGGTCTCAAGGTAGCGTGCTGCCTTGTCGCGCAGCGGGCCCGGGTTCTATCCCCTGTCGGGGCAGTTTTTCTGGGCGAGGTTTTTATCGGGGTTTTTCCTTACCTGTAAGACAAACGTCAGGAAAACTTTAAGGCCCAAACGGTCCCCGAAATCATATGGTCATCATCATCAACCTTATCATTATCATCATCATCCTTCACCGGTGTGGGAAGCTACCACACCTACAAATTCCTAGTAAAGCTGCAAGCAAAGCATGAAAATGCTAAGAATGCAGTGAAGGACCTGCCTTCGGGAAGAATTATTATGGATGGGATTGTCAATAAGTCTAAAGTTCGTTGTAAAAGCCACCGCCGCCGTATTTTGCGTACCGCTATGTCCGATGATAAATATCGCCTTCGCCACGATCGGTGTTTTATTGTTTCAACTAGTCATCCCTTGCAATAATTTTGATTGAGTAACACGTCTTCTGCTTTATTGCCATTTTATAATGTTGAGTAAAAGGAAAGAAAATTCATTCCGAATCGGAAAAGGTAGTGTTGCCGCTTAAAGTTAAATAGGAATGCTTGACGGTTCACGCTTTGGCGAGTCATTTACGTATATATCACGCTGTTTCGACGTTAACGAATCAACTGTACGATTCAACAAGAAATACAAAGAAAAAATAAGGAATTCTATCGCTGAATAAACAGCTGAATATCAATCAGAATTCAAAGACCTTTTAAAAGCGGCAAAAAATGCCTAATTAGTCGGAACCGGATGACAGCCGAGTTGTCAGCCCAGCTTGACGGCAGCCTTTAACTCCTGAACGTGAGTCCAATTCTCATTTCTATTAGAGGTTTAGTAGATTCTAGGGCCACGGTGCCGCCAGAAGGATTCATTTTTGTGCGCAAACTGATTTGTTTTTTTCGATATATTCATCTTTGTTCATTATTACTATGATATTACCTTTACCAGTTTTGTATGTATTAGCCTATGTTGTTACTATTAAGTTTGGATTTTATATTAGTTAGGAGTTCTAAACTTTTTCTTTCCTCATTTTTAATTGTAGGTGAAATTTTTCTGACAGTTTTAACAGCTTCATGGCTTGCGAGCGTAGAATTTATTTTTAATTTGAAGTTTAATGATTGCTATCACGCTTTCAATTATCAGTTTTTCTTTTACTTTGTTAACATCAGTTTTGGGAAGGTTGAATTTATATGGAATAAGAACTCAAATTATAAAATAGATGCACAATAAAAACAAAAACTCGTATGAATTAGCGGACAAACTTCAAGATATAAAAAATAACAATAATAAAAAAATGCGTATTTCAACATCAAACGTACATACTAATATCCCAATAAATGAAACTTCATCCACCGTAATTCTGCCCGAAGTCAGGTCCTTCACTGCAATAATAGCATTTTCATGCTATGCTTGCAGCTTTACTAGAACATTGTAGGTGTGGTAGCTTTCCACACTGGTGAAGGAAGACGATGATGATGATGATGATAGGGATGATTGATTACGATGATGATGATGATGGCCATATGATTTCGGAGACCATTTGGACCTTAGAGTTTTCCTGACATTTGTCTTACAGCAGAGGAAAAACTCACGATAAAAGCATCACCCAAAAAAACTGCCACGACCGGGGATCGAACCCGGGCCCGCTGTGTGACAAGGGCCTGCACTCTAACCCTCCCTCCGATACGCTACAGCGGTGGACTAAATGAAGCTATAGGAATAAAAAAATATAAACGAACGAACAGTAATCTGGACTAAAATTATGGTAAACCAATTAAAGCAATAAAAACTATAATGAACTATTTGTACAAGAAAATGGAATTCCAATGCGATCTGCAACATCATGAATTTAAGCGGAAACCTTTCTAAAAAGAATTGGAGAACAATCAGTTGGAAAAATAAAATACATTTTTTAATATATAAAATTATTTACTCGATATCTCGATGATGTTACACCGCTGCTGGTTTTGGGGTCCTCAGTATCGTGCTGCCTTTGTCACGCAGCGGGCACGTGGTCGATTCCTCGGTCGGGACTCGTGCTCCTGGATGAGGGTTTTCTTCGGGGTTTTTGGTCCTCACCTGTAAGACAATGGGGTCAGGAAGCTTAGGGCCCAAAGGTCCCCGAATCATCAGCCAGCCATCATCATAATCATCCTTATTCATCAACATCATCTCTTGCACGTTAGTGTGGAAAGCGGTGTTGCCGCTTAAAATAAACATAGAAATGCTTTAACCGTTTATTGACGTTGGCCGTGTCCGGTTTTTGGTCTATTTCACGCTGTTTTCGATGTTTAATGAATTAACTGTACGCTTCATCAAGGAATCCGAAGACAAAATAAGAAATTATATCGCTGAATGCACAGCTAAATATCAATCTGAATTTAACGACCTTTAAAAAGCGGCAAAACAGGAAATAAAAAATTACTAACTTCTTTAAGCACTTGCCTAAGCCTGACTGTAATAATTGATCGAAATTGTTCAAAATCTCTCGTTAATTGACATCATTTTGATAATATTTGATTTATTTCGGAATCTTGGAACGTATCCCCTATGTACCCATACAAATTACCATTCCATATTCCCGGCATATTTGCGGAACATATCCCCAGCGAATAAGAAGCTTTTACTCTACGGCAAAAAGTAGTAATCAAATGACAACAATGGCTAACAGAAAAAAAAGTATGTAGGTCTACTTGTGGAAAAAGAAATGAATTAACTTGTCATAATATTAATATAGATAAGAATGGAATGTGTGAAATAGGCATGTTAAAAACGGAAGCTGTCGTAAAACCAATCGATGATAGGAGAATGATGATGTAAATGACAGAGAGAAGGAAATGATATTGGCTCGGCCACTGGCTAACAGAAACGGACTGTTGATGGATGCATTTGAAGAATGGTGCAATCAATAAATTCCGGGTATTTGTTACTACTACAGTGTGATTATAAAGTCTCAGTACATTTTAAAGAAATCGCTTACATATCGTATTTCTGTTACACCCATTCGAAAGATACAAATATGTTCACCATTGAAAAGCGGATAGAGATTGTTGCTGCGCGTTTAAGAGGCCAGTCGTACGAGGAAGTTAGAGACAGATACCAAAGGAAACCATCACGGGAGACGTGTATCTTGACATGTTGTAACTTTTCTTACAGCCACAGTTACAGCAAGATGGTATCATTGATACAGTGGTGTTGCAACAAGATGGAGCACCACCACACTTTGCTCTGGCTATACGCGGGTATCTCAATGACAGCTATCGCAAAAGGTGGATTGGAAGGTCATCTCCTCGTATCTGAGCACCTCGTTCGCCAGACCTCGCACCCCTGGACTTTTTGCTTGGGGGTTCATCAAGCAACAGGTGTACAGAACCAAGTTTTCTAATCTGCAAGTGCTGAAAGAACGCATACGCCAGGCGAGTGAAATGATTACAGAGGATATGTTGGTGCATGTTTTCCGGGCGACGGTGCGTCGGGGAAATATGTTTTGAGATAGATGGAGGTTATGTTGAACACTAACTTGATAGTAGAAACTACCTTATAATTTTTGTTTTATTTGCGCTACGTTATCCACAAAATGTACTAGGACTTTATAATCACACTGTATATTGGCAGACAGAATGGGAAAGTTAATACGTTGTTAAAATTACAAATATTGAAGAGTTAAAATAAAACAAGGGTTTTAGATTAAAAGGAAAATATCATTGGGAAAATCAACAACATCGTCTCTAAATAGCACTCTTTTGAACAAAAAAGTTGCAAAAATAATTAAATCAAGAATCTTTAAAACAATGTTAAGAAACATAACATATGAGCAATAAAAGTGTTAGTTAAAAATTAAAAATACAGTAATTCTGTCCTATTATCCACGGAAATGAAATTTTGGATTAGCTTTAATGTAAAATAGGGATAAGATTAGAATTAATGCAACAAGAATTAATTTGGAAATAAAAATCTCTGTCGGATTATGTAAAAAAGTAACACATGTGTATGTGAGGCCAGCAGCCGGCTGGTAGGCCAAGGGCCTTCTAGGCCTGTCGCGCCATGGAGTTTTACTTTCGATATGCAATGGTTAGCATTTCACTTGTAAGCTACAACATATACCGAAACAAGTTATCATAAGTAATGCCACGAGTGATTTCCAATTTATCTAGAGAATTTGGAAATCAAGAGTGACATTTGTTAGGTCTATTTAACGAATAAAATTAAGCTGTTTACTCGCAAATCATTGTTTAACTATAGTTATTTTAAAATATTTATATATTTAACGTAAACGGCGATGTTTGAAAACAAATCAGAAATGTGAGGTCATGTTCATTCACTGCTGCTCGATCATATTATTTATTGCCAAATAAGATTGCAATATTGTAAGAGTGCACCCAAGTGGACAAATAATGAAACACATCAAACTATATATCATAATCAACATTACGGGTTATTCATTTATTTTTTTTAGTAAGCAACTCAGTAAAATCAAGGAATATTTTCATTATTTGCTATATTCAATATATTTGTTGGAGAAAAATAATGCTTTGACCTGTTGAGAATATTAAAAAGGAGGAGCTTTCTTTATCACAAAAGCAGGGGCTGATAAAGAGAAATCGATAAAGAGCGAGGTGAAACACGACTATCATTGGTTGTAAAACAACATTCATTGAAACGTGATTGGTCATTGACTAGCATTTGTGGCATGAGTTAAATAGTCAGAAAAAATGATTAAAATTGATGGAACCATCATAGACGCAACTGATACAACGAGGCTACAATGGTGTAATCATTGATCATATATAAAAATTGATGAAGATCGATGGCCAAGAATGATATGTAATTTGATTCCCTCATGTAGATGGAAGAGGAGATGGCCTCAAGAAGCGTTCGAGTGATGGTGTTTATTCAGCTATGCAAGACAGAAATCCGTAAGATATTGATTGGCAGGACCGCGAAGCATGGACAAATGGATTCAGGAAAGGATGTAAGCTGTAACGAGAACGAATGATGATTATGACGACAGAATACATTTAAGTTTTAACGGCGGCTGTAGATTACGACATTAAGTATTTTACGATATGTGAAATAATGTCATATTTAGTTACAGGTATTTTTCGCTTAGAAATATTTACTTTCATCTGGTTTTATGTACATTTACACTTCTTATTAATCATTTTATTTCTTGGTATTTGTTAATACTCTGCAGCGGTTGTCTCGTGGTTATTTTCCTTGTCTCTATAGTCTGTCCGTGGAATGTGTAGAGAAATTCACTAGCTCCGATTAAATATCTTTCTCGCTTGAAGTTCAAGAGCGAAATGAGTAATGTCACGTGATCTGTTCTCCCTCCTGCACTTCCTCCCATGGCTTCATTGGTCGTGCATTTTTGTCCGCCCCCTGCATAGATGGCTCATTTCGAACAGCTTCTCTACAGATTCTAAGGACAGATTTTAGTTTCGAGTATGGTGAGTTCAATCCTGGCCGGGGTCCTCAAATGTTTGGGATGGAAAAATCCAATGAACAAGTCCTCCGGGAGAGACTTTAAGCCATAGGTCCCGAGTCTGTAGATTTTCAGACTCGTTAAAGAACCACAACCTTGAATAAAAATGCCTCTGTGCAAAATATAACCGACCTTCATCCATCCAAGCCTACTAGATGTCTCATACCACATGTCACTGTTGACATATGTAGGTAAATAAGCGTAAATAAATTAGCTTGGTTAAGGAACTCCCGCTATGGAGCGTCCGTGTCCCCACGTGCGACGTATGGGGTACATACATACATTTATTGATAACATGTGCGCCTTATAATAGACGGTTAAGGCAATGCGCTTCAATCCAGAGGATCTCGGATTCAAATCCCGATGTGGTCAGGATTTTTAAACTGGCCTAAACCTTCTGGCGGTACCGATGCCATAGGGTCTACTAAACCTCTAATAGAATTGAGATCTACACTCATGTTCTGGAGTTAAAGGCGGCCGTCAAGCAGGGCTGACAACCCGGCTGTCATCCAGTTCCGACTAATTAGGAAGGTGGGATACTTAACCTCCTATTATCCCAAGGGCATCCTAAGGCCTGTTTTGGGAATAATGCACTTCGCCGCCGCAGCCACCGCCACCGCCACCGCCACCGCCACCGCCACCACCGCCGCCGCCACCACCACCGCCACCGCCACCGCCACTGCCACCACCACCGCCACCACCACCAAAAATGGTGCACACAATGTTTCGACTCTTTAAACCCCAGTTTGGAATCGCAACGCTAATTACCTCATATTAAATAACATCAACAAAAGTAGAACTACAACAATTAAGTCTCGTAGACTCCGATGGGCAGGACATGTGGCACGTATGAGGAATGAAAGGCGCGCATTAACACTTCTTGTAGGAAAACCAGACGGAAAGCGCCCAGTTGGTAGATCAAGAATGAGGTGGGAGAATAATATTAACTATGATTTGAGGGAGGTAGATCATACAGGGAATGATTGGAAAGCATTAACTCAGGATAGGGGTGTATGGAGAGCTTATGTCCGCGCGGCCATGAACCTACGGGTTCGATAGTGCCAGTGAGTAAGTGAGTAAAGAAGAACTACTGTTCCCATCTATCCATCTATAATGGCGTAGCACATAGAATTTTGAGCCGTAGCCTCTCCTTTGTAAGGAGTTATAAGACTAAGTTAATATTTAGTTACCTCATATACCCATATACAGTGCGATCAGTATAGCATTGGACAGTAGACGCAGAGATTTCAATATACACTGCTGACGCACTCGCGGCGGGGAACGGACAGCGTAGGATCGCGGTGATACAACCACACACATTTTCGTAACTATTTTACAAATTATCGTACTTACCAATTTTATTGACGCAGGTGCTAGAACAGGGTCATCCGATTGAAGTGCATATGTCTTGATTATTTTATATGGATACAACTAATAATTTAGTATTTTTTTATACATACTTACTTACTTACTCACTGGCACTATCGAACCCGAAGGTTCATGACCGCGCGGACATAAGCTCTCCATACATCCCTATCCTGAGCTAATGCTTTCCAATCATTCCCTGTATAATCTACTTCCCTCAAATCATACTTAATGTTGTTCTCCCACCTCATTCTTGGCCTACCAACTGGGCGTTTTCCCTCTGGCTTTCCTACAAGAAGCTTCCATGCACGTCTTTCATTCCCCATACGTGCAACATGTCCTGCCCATCGCAGTCTACGAGACTTAACTGTTCTTATTATATCTGGCTTCCTATAAAGACCATGTAGTTCATTGTTATGTAGTCTTCTCGATTCACCTGTCTGTTCATCTCTCTTTGGTCCAAAAATTTTCCTAAGAACTTTATTCTCAAATACTCGTAATCTCCTTTCCTCCCTTAAAGTAAGAGTCCATGTTTCGCACCCATATAATATAACTGGTAGAATAATAGTTTTATATATTTTCAGCTTAACGTTTTTTCATAAATTCCTACTTATTGCGAAAGGCGCCTAAGTGATATCCTAGGAGACTGTTCCAATCTATAACAGATGTCGTCTATTTTTTCTTTTGTGTGAACACTATCGGTTTGTGTGGCTTCTTAGTGTCGACAATTCCCGTTGCATGAAATTTGTTGTACAGATTACGGACTGTTGAACGTGATTGGATTTTTACACCCGGGAATCGTGTTTGAAAGAGTCTTCATACTTGGCTGGCAGGACTTAGTTAACAAATATTGATCATAAATAAATACACGTTGTTCAATAGAACAATGGGGCACGCCGTAGCTTAGTGGTTAAGGCACTAAGCTACAAGCCAGAGGGCCGAGGGTTCAAGTCCCGTTGGGGTCAGGATTTTTAAACTGACCCAAATCCTCTGGCGGCACTATGGCCTTGGGGTCGATTCAGCCTCTAACGGAAATGAGTACCAGACGCTTGTTCTGGAGTAAAGGCGGCCGTCACGCAGGGCTGACAACCCGGCTGACATAAAGTGCTGATTGTCTAGAAAAAGTGGGAGCCTAACCTACTACTACCCCAAGGGCCTCCGGGCCTGTTGTGGGATCACTTTACTTTACTCAATAGAACAATTATTAGTCATTACACTGTTTACACTAATCACACGCCATTCAGTTCGCAAGGAAAAGCGAGCGAGCACCTTATCCATTCGAAGCATATAATCTGACCGCCACGTGAATGCGTGGGATGTACTCGTAAATGGCTGGGTCACCGCACATTTCAGTCCCGTACCTGCACGTGTAAGCCTTCGTCATCGCACAGCAGAAACCCGCGTCTGCCGTTCAATGCTATACTGATCGCACTGTATGTCATGAATGACCTGTGGCTAACACACCGTCTCAATGAGACATCTAACAGGCAACAAATATTAGTATGACGTTTAGATCGGTATATTTTGCTTAGGGGCCTTTTTATTCAGGCTTAAGTATCTTTTACTAGCGTAAAATCTTCAGACTCGGGACCCACAGCTTAAAGTCCCTCCCGGAGGACTTGCTCCTTGAAATTTTCCGTCCTAAAAAATCCATCGACCCCGGCTGGGATTGAACCCGCGACCCTCGGAACTAGAGGCAAGGACCATAACCACTAGTCCACCGCAGCCGATAAACTACTATTAGATCTATCATTATCATTTTTTTTCTTCATGACATTTTTGGTGTTCTCTCCTGTACGGCAGAATTCTAATCCACTTCTTATGTTGGGGCGCCCGGAAGACGGAGTTACGTTATCCTCATGATATGATAGGCAATAGACGATGAAGAACCAGAAGAGTACTTAAACTAACCTAACCTAAATTTCAGACCATGGGTGACCACAGAAATAATTCCTTTAATACGAAAATTCTTGTGGTCTGACCGCGAATTGAAGCCGGAACCCCATGATCATTATTCAGAAACCCTGACCACAAGACCATGATACTGGTCTTATTATCATCATAATTATCACTATCATTATTATTATTATAGGAAAGTATGCTATATCTGCCCTAAATGGAATAGTATGGGACAAACATATCTTCAAAGAAACAAAAAAAAACTATTTTTAATACAATAATCAGAAGCATTATTACCTATGGAGTTGATGTGTGGGCTTTAAATGCACATATGAAAAAAAATTACTCGCCACTGAAATGGACTACTGGAGACGTGCTTCAAGAATATCCAGGAAGGATAAAATCCGAAATTCATATATAAAAGAAAAAATGCAGGTACAATATTCAATATTAGATTTTATAAAGAAGAAACAATTAAATTGGTACGGACACATTAGAAGGATGGAAGAAGGAAGACTACCTAAGATAATCATGGTTTGGGAACCACAGGGAAGGAAAAAGAAGGGTAGACCAAATATTACGTGGATTCAGGGAATCAATGAAACTAAGAGGGAATGGGAAATAGAAGAAGATATATGGATGAACAGACAAGAATGGAAAAATGTGTTGAATCAAATGTGTAGTTAACTGAGAACATGGGTACCGGAAAAATGTATATTCGTTGTAAAAGCCGGAATAATAAAAAAATATTATCAACGTTATCATCATCACCAACAAAATCATCATCGATATCAACATCACCATCATCACCATTATTATTATTATTATTAGTTAAATTCTAATGTTCTTACCATTCCTGATTGGAGAATACTACAGAAAGTTTTAATTTAAGAATATTGCTTAAAGCTTGCTATTTATATGATATATGGCTAAAATAGTCTATTTTTTAAAGATTTATTTAACACACTGTGTACATTAGGATAAAATTATTGATAGTTATTATCATCTGCATAGAATTTTAGAGGCTTTCTTCTTGCTGTATAGTCAATTAGGTGGTATTGTTCACATTTTTGGTCACATAGCTTGCAGAGGCACTGGTTCGATGCGAGGTGGAACCCTCTTTTGGATACATATTCTATAATGGAATCCATATGCGGCGGTCCTCGTGAACACGTGTCTCAGGGAAAAGTTCGGTTCCCTCCATTCTTCAGTACTCATCGCTGGGGTCAGAAAGAATCCGCGGTCTATATCCCCTGCTTTTTCTGATCTCTCTCTTATGTGTGCTTCGTAGGCCGGAGTGTGTGGCAGGTTGTATTTTAACGCTATTTCTCTGATGAAGGAATCAATCTTGGTTAGTTGGTATATAAGTCGGGAGCTCGTTGACCTTGAAACCTTAAGTACTCTCCGGAGTAGGTAATTTTGACCATTTCTAGTCTTTTCAGATTTGCTATGTGTAACCGAGTCCAGAATGTGGTGATAGCGTAGCACGCTATTGGGGATATCTTGATGTTAAATAGTCTTATAGATGTTTCGACTGACAGCTTTTCGACATTTCGAATGTCAAACGTGGCCTTTATTGCTGCGTTGCATCTTTCCTGGATGTGCTTGGTGAATGATATTCCTGTGACTTGCAACGCTAGACCGAGATACTTATAGCAGTTGGTTAGTTCTAGTTAGGCATTTCCATACTTGAATTTCTCGTCCCTGTTTACGTTTCCTTCTCGTCTAAATTTCATAACCTTAGTTTTGCCTGTGTTAACTTCTAATTCGTTTCTGTGCGCCCAGTCGTGTAGTTTATTCAGGCTTGTCTGAAGAGATACTTTATTTCTGGATAGGATGACTATATCATCTGCATAGAGAAGGACCGAGGCTTCCGGCGATGCTACTTCTTGGACTAGGCATACGTCGTGGGTTAGCAGGTAAGACCAGGTAAATTAAGGCAGGGATACATTAATTTTAAAAGCCTACTATTATGCACTACTGGATTCTTCTATCAAATAGACATAACATAGGCCTATTTAAAGTCTGTTTAAAATCGAAATAGGCTAATTACCTTAAAATATAGACTATACGCACACCGTACCAAATAGTTTCAATCATTTTACCCGTAATAAATATATTCGATTTTGTAGTACTACAATAGCACGATTTTACTCGTAGTAGTACCACAACAGAAATATCACAATATTAGAAACGATGCCTCAATGCTTTTTGTACGGAAATATTTCATAAAAATCGAAGACCTATATATTAATTTAAATTGAATGAAAGCCTGAAAAGAAGAAAACAATGTAATAAAATCGAAGATTTCGATAGAAAATAAACATTAAATCTTAACTAAATTCAATCTGGAAAACATTAAATTAACACATACATTTATGCTATCATGGCTCATCATCAGCATCAAGGATTAGACCTGCAGGTCTGTTCCGATCTCATGTTATAATTAGTCTATCCATCTTTTACTGAGTCTTCCAACATTTCTTCGTCCTAGTAGTTTGTAATGAATAATCTGTTTCAGAATTCTATTGCTATCCATTCTACTGATGTGGTCCATCCATTCATCCCTGCATTGTGTAATTATATCTAACAGTATGAATATATTCAGTTCTCTTCGTATATCCTCACTTCACCTTTGATCCATTATTGCACAGCCAGTCACACTCCTCAGTAACCTCATTTCTGACGTTTCTATTCTTCGTTCCTGGTTTTTTGTTAATACCCAGTGTTCCAATCCATTTAGTAGTGTTGGAACCGCCATTGTTTTATAAAATTTTAAAAGTGTCTCCTTTCTAGTTCCTTTGAGACTTCGTTTTATGGTGCCACACATATAATTAAATTTATTTATTTTGTTTTCAGTATCTTCACTTTTTCTATATGATGCATTGTATCCCAGGTAATTATAAATAATAGTTTAAATCTAATACAATACGCTTTATTAGAGAACCGAACTAAAAAAATGAAAAATAATTTTAATTTCCAACACGCTTGGGATAACATTAAAGTGGTCAACAAAAAAAAATCATCTCCAACACATGTAGAATAAAATTAGAGTTATCAACAAAAGGAAAATAATTTTACCATCAAAAGCGTGGGGTGTTCTATATCAATATATTTGATAATAAACAGATATTGGTAAAAGTAAAGTCTCTAAGAAGAAAACGTTAAAAACATAAAAAGCACCCCACGCGTTTGATGGTAAAATTACTTTTTTTTTTGTAGATAACTCTAGTTTTATTCTATATGTGTTGGTGATGATTTTTTTTGTTGACCACTTTAATTTTATCCCAAGCGTGTTGGAAAGTCAAATTATTTTTTCATTGTAGAATTCGGTTTTCTAAATAAAGCGGGTGGTTTTAGTTTTATTTAAAAAACTATTATGATTTTTTAGTTTTTAGTTGGCTTTCTAATAAAGCGTGTGTTTTAGTTTTATAAACTATTATTTATTTTTTTTAGTGTTTTAGTTTAATTGATTGTCATAAACCGGGAATCCCATGAACATTTAACTGCGGACAATATTTTTAGTGTTCTAGGCACGTTTATAATTAGATATATTTTTAAAATTATTATCTATCATTATTATAATATTTTTGAATATTTTAGTATAGATGAATAGTTACAGTTAATCGTATCCTTATAATATTTTTTGGATAAATTACATTGTAGTAAGTTTACAAAATTGTCATTAATATTTTACAGAATAACATAAAATGTAAATATCTTTAAATTCGATACAATTGTAGTATGAGCTAAAAGTAATACTCTTCTAAAAAAATCATCCGGCCGGATTTGAACCTGCGACCTATACAACAATGGACTAAAATTCGGTAAGTCCGCAATCTATTATACCGGTCTTTATTTCTTTGATGTCCTGATGATCCTGGCCAGGATCTTAGAAAAAATTATTAAATTATTGTATTGTCATTGGTCCTTTACAGCTATATAAAGTTTCAAGTCGATATAATGTTTTTAAGTGGGTAAAAATCGTGTTGGAAGATTCCGTTACATAGACAGATACAGGTCAAGCTAATATAACAATTGCTCACTTCTTCTATTATTTTATTCTCTAATTGGATTTTTACTCTTAGTGGCTCATGCCCTCGAAAAGCTAAAACTTTTTTTTTTTAGAGTAGATACTTTCAAGTTGTATGTTTCACATATTTTACTTAATTTGTAAATTGCCCGTTGTAAGCCATCTTCTCTCTCAGATATCACACACAACCTGATCGTCTGCAAAAAGTAAAGTATGTAATAAAATATTGTCAATTTTAAAAAGGTTCATTCAAAACAATTTGCCAATTCTATATGGCGTCATATATATATATATACATATATATATATATATATAATATATATATATATATATATTAAAAAGTGATGGCGATAGTGGGCATCACTATAATGGCTATTATGAAATTTCAGTACATATATAGCTGTAAGAATTTAAATATAAAATTGGTAACTGGTAAGTCAGTCGTCCTCAATTAATGAAGTTTAATAATTTAGTTGAGGACGACTGACTTACCACGTACCAATTTTATATTAATATATTATTACACATCCTCAACGGTGCTTGAATATGAATTTTAAAAGTGTTGATATATATAGCCGGTATTTAAGCATATTGCATATTCACAGCTTCCACCTACTTAAATGACACTTACATAAAATATATTTAAACACTGCATACACTACACAGTACAATAAAAAATCTAACACTAACAGCAGATAAACTACAAAAAAAACATTGCACCTACTACACACGTAGACCCTACATAAATATCAAACAGCTTTCTTCTCTCTTTTGTCCCTCCTTGTGTATAAAATGTTTTTAGATTACACAATAAATCCTCAAATGATGTCACCCTACCCCAAACTATATCAATACTCAAAACAACTTCTCTTCTCTACAGCGTAACATAACCAAAAAAAACTTCTTTTTCAAACCAAAACTTAAACATATATTATCATAATATTATAATGATAGTGTGAAAAGAAAAATTATGTCTGAACCAGGAGTTGAACCGTGGACCTGTAGTTCTCCAGACCTAGTGTTGTTGGAGCCCCACTACCCCAACTTACACCATTCTGACTGCCACAAACAAGAACATTAATTTTCCTTTTCACAATATCATTATAATATTATAATATGATCCATTATTGGAACTCTGTTAAAATAACAGTATTGGAAAATGTTAAATAACTTATTAATAAACAACCCGAAGAGGGCAAAAAAATAAGACCCTAAAGCGGGGAGATCAGCGTAATTCCTTGGTCTCAATTACACTACTTCATCATTATTTGTATCCACATTAAGAATACACTCAGGCCTAGGCCTGTAACAAATTCACCAATTTGAATAGCGCATGTAAAAGAAACTAGTGTCAATTTGAATATTAATCTTGAATTAAAATTGTGTTTACTGTTCATAGATTGTTGTACTATTAATTCTATAAAAGTTGTAGAATAAATTGTTGTTTAAATTTTCCTGTTTATGTATTTTTTTACCAAGATGAATGTAGGCAGATTTAAAATACCTAGGAGCGATAATTAGGCCCTGTCAACAAGGGTGAGGTGCAGAAAGAAATTAATCACACGCTCAAATCTGGAAACGCATGATATTACTCATTACAAAGAATTAAATCAAATGTAGGCTGACAAAACTATTATTCTATTAGTTATATGGATGTTACAGAAGAATGTGGATTGAAGATATGTACAGAGAAAACGAAAATTATGGCATTTCAAGGTGTAGGTCCGGTCAGAAGTAAAATTATACATGGCAACAAAATTTTGGAGCAGGTGAATAATTTTACATATCTAGGATGCAATATCTCATATGAAGAAGAAAATGATATAAATACAAAAATGCATAATTTTTAAAGAATTTTGGGGTTAATAAATTTTATCTTCAAGCCACAGTTAGTACAAAAACATTCAAGACTAAGGGTCGGTTTTACCAACAGAGGTAACTGTATTACGCCAGTTTAAGCTATGCATTATACACGGGGAAAACTGGCGTAATACAGTTACCTGTGTTGGTGAAATTGGCCCTAAAAGTGTATAAAACACTGGCTCAACTCGTTTGTATGGTAGTGAAGTATGGACGTTGAAACAGAAGGATATACAGAGACTTAGATCTGCTGAAATGATATACCTTCGGAGGACTGCAGGATACACACTACTAGATCATAAAAAATGATGACATCTTAGAAGAATTACACATGGAATCTTTAGAAAACAAAATTTCTAATTATAAGTCAAGATGGATGCAACATGTTCATCGAATGGAAGATCACAGGATACCCAAACAAATGATAAGATATCAACCTGCAGGAAGAAGAAGAAGCCCAGGACGTCCACTCAAAATACTTCTGGATGGTGTTTCTCTTGAGGCCAAAACAGGTCAACAAATTGCCTAAATTCGTTAATGTACTATGATGATGATTATTATATGGATGTGAAAAATGGACTCTTATTTTAAGGGAGGGGAATATTTGCAAGTATTTAAGAATTATATTTTCAGAAAAAGTTTTGGACCAAATAAGAACAGACAGACGGATGGAGAAAACTAGCCTACATAATATTGAGTTACATTAACCTATTCGCTTCAGGTTTAAATGCTGAATGTATTTCACCGGAAACCAGATTTAATTTCTGTAAGCTACATTTTATATTTTTAGATTATTCAAAACAAACAAAAGATAACGGTACTCTTCATTACAATAAGGGTGAAGGTCAAAAAACATTTCTCTAATATTCATAAATGTTAACAAAAGATTACCCTGCCAAGAGATGTACAAAATAATGCAAAATATATAACGGTAGAGTTAAGCGAGTGTACCTCGTCCCCTGAGTTGAAGCCATTTAACTGCCGGCGATCTATCTCGTCTTTTGAGGCGAATGGGTTAATTTTATGGAAAACCTGATGTAATGAACAGTTAACCTTAGTTCTCGTGGACTACGATGGACGAGACATGTGGCACGGATGGGAAATGGAAGATAGGTCTAGATATGGAAACTCATTAGGCTATAGGAATAATCGATGGAAAGCGCCCAGTATGTTGTTCAATTGGTAGAGAGAATAATATTAACCATGATTCTAGGCACGTAAATTATATATGTGAAGATTGGAAAATATTGGCTTAGGATGAGGATGTATGGAGAGCTTATATCCGCGCTGCTATCAATCTCCGGGTTCGATAGTGCCAGCGAGTTAGTTGTGAATGCTGATTTCGAAGGAAAAGCATTGGCCATGTTAGAAGTTCGATGTAATTCGACAGAAGTTACAAACTATAGCATTAGTGGTGAGTTTTAGTCTTTTTATACACAGCATTCCGTTAAAGTGCGTTTTTTAAATGCATAAGAATTTTTATCTCTTAAATTATTAATCACTAAGAGTTGAGTATCTATAACCTAAAAATAAGAAGTTATGCATGCATTCTTGACCTAAAACTCTTCGAATGTTACCCAAGAGTACAAAACTTATGACCCCACAATTTTGTATCTATTATATTTAATATATATAAAAAAATGTTTGTTTGTTTGTTGGTTTGTTTGTTTGTTCGTACTTTTTGCGCGGCCATACCGTTGATCCGATTTTGATGGGGCATTTTGCAAAATGTTCAGATGATTCCCGGGATGAACATAGGCTTTAAGAGAGTTGCGATTCTGAACTCCTACACCCTTAAAAATCGCCTTTTGTAGTGGAAAACGTGAAAAAAACAGCTCTTTGGACGTTTAAATGGCTTACGCTGCCTAAACCATAACAAATACACAAACTTAATGTACACAGAATTGAATATCTTAAAAAGCTCTAAAAAAAAGTCCCGGACAGCACAGGCCTATGCTTATCTCTTACGGCTAACTCACAATAACCATTTTTGTCTTTCATTGATGCCAAGAACCTAGATTCCTGTGCAAGCATAGCAGCACAAGGTGGGTATTCTTTTACGGATAACTCAAAATAACGAATTTTGTCTTTTGGCTCATTTATGCCAAGATGATCGAGATAAGTAGATTCCCGGGAAACGCAACGCTGGGTAAACAGCACGGGCTATCTAAAAATAATTACGATATAAATGTTTCCTTTTACTTATTTAACTAAACATAAAACACATTGTCCTGCGCCGTAGCCGAGTGGTTCAGGCAGGAAGCCCTGGCGCAGAGCTACGGGACTTGCGCTGGTTCGAGTCTCCATGGAAGGAGACATTTTCTCATGGTATTTCGGCCAGTATGGGACCGGTGCCCACCCAACATCGTGGAGGATTTGGGTAGCTACAATAAGTAGCGCCTCCTGGTTGAAAAAAACAACTATAACGGCTGGAGGACTCGAATGCTGACCACATGTCACCCCTACACTGGCTGGATGATCATCTACCTCTGTGATTGACGTATGTGGATGTGAGGCCAGCAGACGGCTGGTAGGCTAAGGGCCTTCTAGGCCTGTCGCGCCAGGATTTTAAAACACATTGATTTTCGTATTTAGCTCATTTATGTCAAGAAGATCTGGATAAGTAGATTCCCGGGCAACGCCGAGTAATCAGCACGGGGTATCTAAAAATATAAATTTATAATTATTTTTCCCTTTACTTATTCAACTAAACATTTTCATTTATTAAGGCGTAGCAGCGCACGCCGGGTATTAGCTATTATTTTATACTAATTAGTTTCTTCTAATACATTTTCCAACTTTTCATCATAGCCTTCAGTGAAAGTGGGGGTTGTAACGGACCGGTCTTTCAGGAATTTCCAATAATAAAAAACGGCCTTCGAACTAGTGACATGCAACTTGCGGCTTACATTCATTAAGTTAGTTATTTAAATTTGTATAACGGCTAATACAAATCCCCGAATTATTATTAAAATATAACATTCTTACAGAAATCAGATCAAATGCAATCAAAAATCTAAAAAGATGAGAAATATTACTTTTTTGCACGATAGTGCATTCTGTCGTACTTACAGCAATGGCGACCATGAAAGAAAGAATTTCCTAAATTTCGGGGTTGCCAACCTATAAGTAACTAAATAACTACACTCTAAAATTAATTATTACCCAGGGCGGGATGTATAACCACTGCCATTTATGTAGACCTATATTACGTACAATGTAATACAAAAATATATCTAAAAGATAGTGTTAGTACACATTGTACGAAACAAATGACTGCATTTTAAATGAACTGAACTTTATTTTAAACAATATAAAAGAATAGTCGGCCGCGGTGGACTAGTGGTTATGCTCCTTGCCTCTGGTCCCGAGGGTCGCGGGTTCAAACACGGCCGGGGTCGATGGATTCTTTAGGACGGAAAAATCCAAGGAGCAAGTCCTCCGGGAGGGACTTTAAGCCGTGGGTCCCGAGTCTGAAGATTTTCAGGCTCGTAAAAAATCCTTAACCCTGAATGAAAAGGCCTCTAAAAGCAAAATTTACTAAATTTTCCCGTCCTAGTACTACCTTGGTTTCTTAGATGTCAGTATGAGGCGGAACGCTGACCACGGACCACTCAAAATGACATCTATACGTAAACAAGTGTAACTAAATTAGTATGGTTCAAATTCTTCCCTGTAGGGGGAGAGCGCCTAAATCTCTGTAAAGGGAAAACATAGGCTTACAATACAATACAATACAATACAATACAATACAATACAATACAATACAATACAATACAATACAATACAATACAATAAAAGAATAAATTCGTACTTGTCACCATTTTATGCCTGATTGGTGTCACGGCTTGCTGTAGTCTCAACTAAATTATTTGACAGAAGAACTTTACATTCACATACCTTACTATTCCAAATTCTGCACACATATTTACCAAGTTATTTAACAACACATTTTCAAAATTTATCGGCTCATCACAATTTAGGAACAAGATCACAAGACTCTTCTTTACTTTTGATTCCACAACACAGGACCTGTCTATACTCTGAATCTTACACAATATCTATGACTAGAGCCTGGAACTCGCTTCCCAGTCATGTCAGGGACTGTCAATCGCTATCATTATTTAAATCCAAATTACTCTGATATCTTAAATTCGACACAATGAAAACATTAACTGCATAACAACTATATAGAGCATTCCATTAATAGTCATCTAGGAAGCTACTTACTTTATTTTACATAATTTAAATTTTATTATATTCTATGTTTTTGTTAGTATTAGCTAGTATTAGATCACATCTTTGTATTTTGTTTAGACTGTATTTTAATATCTTAAAATTGTAATATGTATGTAATATTTTGTATAATTTTACTATTCGCTGGTTGAGTGGAAGAGAAGGCCTTATGGCTTTAACTCTGCCACCTAAAATAAAGCATTATTATTATTATTATTATTATTATTATTATTATTATTATTATTATTATTATTATTATTATAACTTACATTGGCCAGAGAGCTAACGTCAGTCAGTTATTTATAATGAACGCAAATATTAAAAAACAAAAAAAAACATTATTTCACTATTATTTAATATTTTGAAAACACCAACGTGCAAAAATAATGTAAAACACCACGTTTGTTAAGTGTTTTACAGAATCTCGAAAATTGAAAAACCTGGCTGTCGCTCGGTTATTAATTACTTCCTCGCTACTGTAAAAATCACTTCCCAACCTCGCATTGTAATATTGAGATCAGTAAGAAACATTATATTTTTATCAGAAGATTTATAAAAATGGAAAGTCAAAATAAAGGTTTAAAAATAATACGACATAGATAGATTATCGGTTGATTAATGTCTTTGACATCGTCCGATTCTTAAGAGACAATTTTGTCGGTCCATCCAATCTCCTGGTTGTAGATGTTTCTCCATCATTTATAAACATATTCCCTGATTCCAGGAGGTTTTACGTCTTCCTCTGCCTCGTCTTCCCTCAGGTTTCCATTCTAAAACACATTTTGTTAGCCGATCCTCTCCCATTCGCTGGACATGTCCGTACTATCTTAATTCCTGAGTTTTAATATAATCTAAAATAGTGTTTTCAATCTTCATTTTCTCCCTTATAACTGAGTTCCTAATTTTTTCTCTTCTTGAAATTCATTTCCGTTGCCAAAAGATACTTATTTGTTGTTGTTGTTAATGGCCAAAGTTCTGCTCCATAAGTAATAATGTTTTTAACAATTTAATGATAAATATTTATTTTATTTTTATTAATTATATTTTTATCCCACAATATTACATAGAGGCAAGCAATTGCAAATTTTCCTTTATTACTTATACTTCTAAGAATACGACATACCATATTAATTCGCTCCTATTAACTTATTCAGTATGGTATTTTACGCTATTTTTATCTTTAAGAAGTATATGCAGAATCAGTTTTTACAAATTAGAAAGAAAACGTCCTGTAATCTTTGTTCTTAATGAAATTGGCCCCCGGTAACTGTATGTTGCGCACGCGTGACCAGCAGCGTACAGTATCCCGTACGCGCTTCGCGCAGCCCAGTCTCCCTTTCTAATTATTAACAGCTGAGTGTTCATCCTCTCAATAGCTTTGTCGTGACATCTGAGACTAGGAGAATGTTACCTTGAGGGTAATATCCCATTGGTGATACGCCATTGTAATGGTGGAACGGTGATTGGGTAAAAATCAAATAGATCTGAACTACTGTTAGACAGACATATTTGATTCGGAGTGGGGGGAGGCTACAGGTATTGTGGAAAGCAGTCCAATGGGAGCAGTTGCTAGAGCCCGCTCAAGGCGGCTAGTCGGGGCATCCCGAACGCGTTCAGTTTAACAGTTTTGTGTGCAGTGTGCTGTAGTGTTGACTTAAAGTGTATAAAAGGGCACCAGTAACCATCAATATTAATTGAATTGCCTTTTTTAAAAAATATATAATTTTTTGAGAATCTCGGATAAACCCGGGTATATCCGGGCAAATGTCAAGTTCAGTGATATGTTCTGTTGTTCGAGATACCCCTGAGTGCAGTGGCGGGGCGTCAGGAAATATGACTTCTGAAATATTCCAAGACGTAAGTAAATTAATTTCATTTCTGGTTTTATTTTTAAATGAAGGCGTTGAGTGGATATACTGTTTCTGAAATAATTTCTGAATTCTTATAAATTTAAAATTTTTGCAATGTTTTTCCAAATTAAACTCATTGCTACCTTTTTTAATTTAAATTCACTATTATAGAAACTTAAGAGTGAATGCATAATTTAATTTTAATTAAAATTATTTATCTCGGAATATTTGTCATTATTTTGGGGATAATAGATATCGAAATAATTTTCTAAGATATACTACAGTGTATTTCATCCTTAGACTAAAATCTGCTGTCATTAATTTATATAAAATAGCAAATAATGTATTACTTAAATCTGATACGCTTTCGAGAACAAGATTCGTTAATTTAGGCTAAACTGGATAAAAAATTACATTTAAAGAAATAGGCCTATTTCATCATACGTTGCAATTTGAATCAATCTTTAATATCTTATTAACATATATTAAATATAATACAAAGGATATTACAAAGCAGATAAGCTCTACTATGCACATATATAGGCCTATATGGGTCAGTTTGGCTAACCTGTACTATGTTATTTCCCAGTAATATATAGGTTTATCTGTATTAAAAAATAATTTTAACTAATATTAATAACTATGGGCCTATTCAATGTAGGGGAATCCCCTCTGTCCAACCGGCCACAGTCTATTGTGAAAACACAGCGTGGTTTTCTTCATGGCAATCCGCCATAAGACATAGGTCATTATTTCAAATAGCCCTAGTTTTACGTATGTCTCGATCAAAACTAGTTGGAAGTTGTGAAATTTGATTTCGCAAGACGTCGTGCAAACCGCCATGACTGGTTTACCGGACCTAAAAAAATATATAAAAATCGGTGTGAACGATGCCATTATGTTACGACGACGTCTCAACAGAACAGATAGAAATCCGCGTCATGACTTAGATAATATCTTGACGAGAAACTCCCCCTTTTTTTCCACTTGAGAGAACTTCACTTCTCACATTAAAATACGCTCATTTTGCCTCGTGTCTTCTTAAAGATCAACTTACCGTGAAAAAACATTCATTTCACACTTTGAGGAAAGCAATAAAACATGGTACATGATTTAACCTCTTCAACACGGAAAGTCGTGCCTCCTGCAAAATGACTCAAATGTCATTTGTACAACCTGTGATGATCTGTGTTAAGTGATCCCAGTCCAATTGCATAACAAAGATTCTCTTCAGATTCACATACTTTGGTTTTTGTGTATGTATTACGATAATTTCAAAACCCTGCTATTACCTAATCCGTACTTTTTAGTTGCAATATTTCTTGTGAGTGCCGAAAGTGTAATATCTCTTCCTTAACATGACCAGGTATTACGTACCGGTATATAAAATTTCTTCCTACATTTTTAATCCCACGTGCAAATAGTATTTAATTTCTCTCGCATTTTTATAGAACTACACTGTATTTTTATTTTATTTGTAAATTAATTCTATAAAAACTGCCGGCATTTTGATTCTATTAAAAATTAAGTTATATTTTAAACTTGCTAATGCCCGACATGCATTGCTACGCCTAAATAAATCGAATATTATTTTTAAATTTTCGTTTCACTAAACTCCTACACCTGTATTAGAGCATGATCTCAGCTAATACCTGAAAATGTGCATAGGCCTACATAAAGTTATATATTGGGACGATCCAAACATGGCGGTTTTCTAGAGTAAATTCTTATTTTCGGATTTCAGATAAACCCCCACTTTTAATTATCGGATTTAGCTGAGTTTTGGATAATACCTTCCTTGGTTTATTTCAATAGTATATACTGAATTTCGTTGTGAAACATCGAAAATTGCGACTCCTAGAGTAAATTTTTAGTTATCGTTTCAGGTTTACTCCTACATCTATTGGTTTTAAAGCATAAGTTAATAGATAACCGCTAAACACTTGACATAGTTGAAAATGTGTACTGTACAAATTTCATAAAGATCGATTGAGGGTTTAGGAAATCTATAAATCAGAAACATAAATTACGCAGGCTGAATTTTTATGAAAACATATTTCATGCTTAAAGCAAATTAATAATTTTAATGAAAAAATCCAGGCCTAAGTTATAGAAACCATTCTTCATTAACATACTCGTAGAAAACAAAATCTAGTCTTATTGTTCAGAAACTTGTGTGTGAATTAGGCGCACTCCCTAAATTTCAGTTCACATAATAAATAAACAAACACGTAAATAAATGTAAACAAATACAAAATTATTAAAAAGGGTAATTTTTACAACTACAACAATTTAGCTCAGTGGTCTAAATTTTAATACAGAATTAGGTGTGAACAGAAGCATTATGACGGTTCAAATTATATTGCGTTCATATGGTTCAATATTACAGGGTTACAACCTTCGGGTTTATATTAAAATAAAAGTTATCACTGCCCTCTATTATTGGTATATTTGACTGCCATCTCGTGACGAGTCCACACATTACGGGTGCCACGTTGTCTGGGATATAGGATATATCCCTGTCATTTCAACTTACAAAAAAGTGTTTCCACGACCCTCCACCAATATTCCAAATCAGCGTTTAGAATAAACTGCATTAAAATACCCGCTGACTCTTTTGGGCACATTTTTATGTCAAACTAAAAGCAATAATGGCAAACCCAAAATAATTAGACATTTACTAATTAAAAAATATTCGCCATTTCCTGTTCTTCACTCGTTCTTTTAGTAATATAAAGCTATAATTTACATGTGAAAAGCATTAAAGAAAAATATATCTTCAAAAAATACAACATTGCATTAGGTCTAAGAATGATAAATTAATTTATATAAAATATAAATTATGTTAAATGCATTTATCATTTAGTCATGGAAGCTTTTGAATAAATCAGTGAACTTAGAGGGGGAGAGAACATATTTTTAAAGAGTATATATCTTAAGCATAAAAATATTTATAAATATTCCTATATCAATCTTCCACAATATGACACATTTGTTTAAAAGAATCAGAAAATAAGAAATGTATTATCTACTAGAGACAAAAGACTATAAATATTGGATGCATTTTCGTTTCTTGATAAACTGGCATTTCTTTCAATACATTGTTCATAGCAAATAATTTCATTGAATTTTATAATAGATAATTTGAGAATGAATTCTTAAATTACGAATTTCCTTTCTAGGTAATTAAATTAAAATCAATGTGTTCTCTAAAAAAAATCAGCATTAAAAATTCAATTCAACAATTTTACGGTAAATTTGTGAACTTGTAAACATTCTCAACGGCTCGTTAGGTTTGTTAACGTGATATTACAACGTGATTTTGTGAAGGAATAGTCGAAACTTGTATGCGTTTAAATTACAATTAAAATGCAGGAAATGACAGTCAAATGTGACAAGATTTTTCAATGAACCATTGGCGGTCTTAGAATATATTTTGAGAATATACATGGTCGTTTACAAAACGTATACAGCACATACCAGCGATGTAAAAAAACGCAATAATGTACGGAAATCATATATCTTAGTGAAATAACAATGGGACATAACATTGTACTAATGTTTCTTGGAGAATTAAGAAAAAAATTCTTTACATTTATGTAGTCTCAGAACGTATAAATGTTAACTATAACTTATTAACAGTTTTGAATAGCTCAACATTGCTTCCATTTATTCTATTAAATAACCTCATTGAACATTAATTAATTACCAGGGTATCAGGCGGAATGCTGCATAGCTTTTACACTTTTAGCACTTAATGTCCACTTATAAAAATTTAATGCACAATAATATTACACCCAAACTTAATCATACTAATTTAGCCCCATTCATTATCTGCAAACATTGAGAAATTATTTAAATATTTATCATGTTAAAATTTTAACATATTTGTTTAATTTTGATGAAACAGAAGTATTATTATTATTATTATTATTATTATTATTATTATTATTATTATTAAGACAACATGAAGAAGAGAATTAAGAATTATTAATAAGAGAACATGAAGAAAAGAAATATGACAGAAGGAGACACGCAAGAAAAATATTGTATATTTTGATTGAGGATACCTGTGTAAATAACAGAAACAATCCTGAAATAAAAAAAATATTATTATTATTTGTATTATTATTATTATTATTATTATTATTATTATTATTACTTGTATTATTATTATTACTTGTATTATTATTATTACTTGTATTATTATTATTATTACTTGTATTATTATTATTACTTGTATTATTATTATTACTTGTATTATTATTATTATAGTTTATTCTCATTGTGAAGCATGTTTTCAAGTATTATTTTTCAGAAACATATATCCACTTTAGGCCTATAATTCTAAATTAAAATATTAAAAGGAGAGGATTTTCCAAGTTTGTTCTGAATGGTTGTGACTTAAATGTTTTGTACTCATGTAATGTGCGAAGTTATTTTGTTAAAAACTCTAACGAAATATGGACACTGACTGTTGCTTTTAGCGGTTTATCGTGAGCCCCAGTGATATAAAATAGACATGGACCTGGGACTGTCTCGATGACCTCTGGTGAAAATAATTAACTTGGTCACCGATCAAAGAGACATTTATACATTTGGAGATTTGTCATGCATTCGCTGTTGACTATTATCAGGATTTTGGGAGCTTGCAATTTTATCTAATATATAAGTCATTAAACTTGTTTTAAATCATAAACCCCTTTAGAATAGTAAGCTTATTTGAAATACCTTTAAGAATTATAAAACAATAGACTACAATTTTAATTAAAAAATGGACCAGTCGTTTTTTCATTGATCACTAAATTCTCAATTAAAAAAATATGTGGAATTACAATATAGCCTAGTGTAAAGAAAAATTGAGTATATACAATCACAAGCATAAATTGTTTGTTAAAGTGCATAGCATGGAAAATAGTAAATTTAGGCTTATATTTAACTAATGTGGTATAAAAAATTAATTTAGTACTGATAGGCATACTACAAACTACTATAGGCTTAATTTAGAATGTAAATATAGTTATTACTTCTATTGATGTTCTTAATCAACATAGGTTACTAGCTTCACAATTATTCAAGTACGGACGTGAAAGAGCCGACAAACATTGTTTAGGGGCCATGTTTGTCATTCATATACTTTACGCAAAACTATGACCGGGGACTAAAGACTTTAATTTACTTCCGAAGAGAAAAACGATCATATTTTTACGATCTAAAAAAATACGTTGTCCACGGGTACGATAGAACCCGAAAATCAGAAACAGAAACAAGTATGGTAACCAATAGTTTACCGGGACCGACCCCATGGCGGTGATTCAAAATGCTCAGTGAATATTTGAATATGCTCAAAGCTTTCGGCTTGTTGCTGACGAATACCGAAAATATTTATTAGATTTTTATTGAAAGTTTACGCGCAATAAATAGTTTATGGTTAATGGATTTAGGAAATTGTTCTACGATAACATTGCTTTAGCGTTCGTGAACAATGTCGTGTATTAAAATACTAATTTTCAACAATATATTTTTATATGTTATATATTTTATTAGTAAATTTCTCCTAAGTGAAACTTTGAAACTAAAATATCATAAAAATATTTTAAAAGATCAGACTCGTTTGATGTTTTGCATTTTGATGTTTTTTTTTTTTTTCAAAATATCCTGAAGATACCAGACTTATAGAAAGACCATAATACAGGTAGTGGGAATGTGCAGACTGAGATTCGACATGGTTTAGAATACGGAATTAGTGGTAACACCAACTGGCAGGTCTGATGAGTTTTAAGGCCGCGCTCAATTTGCATGCGTTTTCGTACGAAATTCGGTCGCGCGAACACGTACCAAAACGCACGAACGGTCCCAATCCTTCTATTACGAAGCGCTCACACTACGACGTAGATGCTAGTTATCCGTACGTTTACGCACGTAGAGTTCAGACTTCCGAAATCAATCCCAACTTGTTGGTATATTTAATACATAAAATGGGTAGGCCTATCGAAAAATTTATTAATTTGGTTTTTGGAAACAAATGTTTGTGTAATTAAAGTGATTCAATTTACCATTTACGTGACAGTCAACGTTGGACATCGAAAGAAATATCCGTAGAATTAAAAAATATTCGGTAAATTTAGCCATACATTTATTTATAAATCACAAAAGTTAGATAGATAATATTATGTATTTTTAATTGTTTTTAATTGTTATTGCGATAGAAATATATTTTTAATGTATCCATGTATTATTCTACCAGTTATATTATATGGATGCGAAACATGGACTCTTACTTTAATGGAGGAAAGGAGATTAAAAGTATTTGAGAATAAAGTACTTAGGAAAATTTTTGGACCAAAGAGAGATGAAGAGATAGGTGAATGGAGAAGACTACATAACAATGAACTACATGGTCTTTATAGGAAGCCAGATATAATAAGAACAGTTAAGTCTCGTAGACTGCGATGGGCAGGACATGTTGCACGTATGGGGAATGGAAGACTTGCATGGAAGCTTCTTGTAGGAAAGCCAGAGGGAAGACGCCCAGTTGGTAGACCAAGAATGAGGTGGGAAAATAACATTAACTATGATTTGAGGGAAGTAGATTATACAGGGAATGATTGGAAAGCATTATCTCGGGATAGGGATGTATGGAGAGCGTATGTCCGTGCGGCCATGAACCTACGGGTTCGATAGTGCCAGTGAGTAAGTAAGTAAGTAATGTATCCATGATGATATGAGCACTCGTTACGCTTCTATTTTCTCCTACAGTCATGAATCTGTTTATGTTGTTAAGAAACAAATTATTCATTTAGCAAGAAAGATACACCACAAACTCGGCTGCACAGGACCGGCACAACGGGAAGAGTACCTTCCTGACTGTGAAAAAGCGTTCACAGTGTGCGCACTCAATTCGTACAACCAGTTTCGTACGTTAACGTAAAATACAATTTCGTAAAAAAAAAAGTGAGCCAGGCCTAAGGCTGTACTGGCCGATGAGCCAACTACGATGAAGATGTGAACAAAATAATGCTTAATATTTTTCGGAAGTAAAACTGTGAGTTTATTTAATAATCCTAAAGAATCTGAAAAATATTAACACCTCACGACATAATTTACAGATTTCTAGAGAACACGTATCAGAATGCCTACATTCTATGCTCAGTTTATAATCTGCAAATTTCTTGAATACATAGGTCACAGAGTTATTATTATTGAATCTCCAAATATGTTGAAACCCTATTTCGCCAAGGCATGTTCGGTTTGTAGCTTACTATAACAATATTATACTGTACATTGTAAAACAGAAATGTTATCTTATGGTTTAGAATGATCTTACAAAATACTGCATATTGTTATGAATATGTGTGATGAATTTCACAAATTGTTTATAATAATTTTGGTTGTTAAAAATCACTTCACACATTGCGGCAGAAGCCTCATCATCACTTAGAAGTAAGTTTAACCAGAATCGTTGTCTTTCGAATATAGCTCATAGAGGTATGAGGTGTTCATTTTTTTTTTCGATTCTTTAGGATTATAAAAGAAACCTCATAGGCCTAAAGTTACTTCCTAGAATATTAATTAAAATTTAACTAATCAAGTAAATGGAGGTTGAAAACAACAGAAAACTGAGGATAGAATGCAGGCCATCTAAAACATATTCTCAAGAACTCTATAAATTATGAGGTTAGGTGTTAATTTTTTTTTCATTTATTTAAGACAAACCAATGCGTGTGTATAGAAAAGTCTACAATTATTTGATGTTTGGTATTTTGAAATAACACCAACGACATCCTCTATTGTTCCTCTCTGCCTTCATTAACCTGTTATTTTCTCGTCTATGTTTTCTATCTCGCTTATTATACTCATATTTTATGCAAAACGTTTTCTAAGTTTGAAGATGTACAAATAAACGTCAAGTTCCAGCTGGAAAAAAAAAAATATTTCCATGAAGGCTCGAATTATATGTTATAATTATAACATCGATGAAGCGTCACTGCTATAAAGTAAAAATGGTCTCTTTAATCTGCTTACTTGTTATAGTAGCAAGCTACCAGATGGCAGTGAAGACCGATTTCTCGCTACATCTCGTAATAATGGAGAATATTATAAAAGAAAGATAAATGTTTGTATTGAATTTGTCCGGTGGTGTAATGGATAGCACGCTGGGGTACCAACCCAGAGGTCCGGGTTCAAATCCCGTCCAAGCATTATTCTTCTTATCATGTCATATATATATATATATATATATATATATATATATATATATATGCCAAAAATTGTTATGGAATGGATCCCAATGGAAAGGAGGAAGAGAGGAAGACCGAAGAAAACTTGGATAGAAGGGGTACAAGCAGCTATGAATATCAGAGGAATGGAGGAAGATCAATGGATGGATAGAGAGGAATGGCGTTTGGTTTCCGGAAAACGGCGGCAGCTGCCATGATACCGGATGATGATATATGTATATATATATATATATATATATATATCGGTTGTTCAATGTCTTTCACGTCGTCCACGATACCTAATAGCCAATTTTGTCGGTCCATCCTGGTTCTAGTTGTTTCTCCTTCATGTATGAATGCATTCCCCGACTCCAGGAAGTTTTAGGACTTCCTCTGCCTCGTCTCTCCTAAGGTTTCCATTCCAAAACACATTTCGGTAGTCGATCTTCTTCCATTCGAATTCCAAATAAATTTGTAGGCCACAATGTCATGCTCAGCAGTAGAAAGACTACGTTGTTGGATATTCTCCTCTAGACTGCTAAGTGATAACCACGATGACGAAAACTCTCCTAGAAGGTCTTGGAAGACGGATAAAAATAAAAATAAGTCATCATTGTATAAAAAAATGGAATAACATGTTCTGACAATGAATTACAGAACATAATGTTATTAAAGCTAGCGGAACGACAATTCAATTATGTAATAAATACAGCAAATAACATTTAAAAAATTGCTTGTATATTTAATCATGCATTACAGTTATATTATGAAAGCCACGAATAACCTTGACAAATACAAAATGGTGATTTTTAAGTAACCGCATATCGTGTTATTTAATGAACAATCTCTGTGCAGTTTACAAGAAAAAAAAATACTCATATTTATTTCATCCATTCGTTACATTGTGAGATTAAACCGCGAATCCTTGGCTTTCAATTATATATTGCCTACATTCTAATAAGGAATTACCAGCACTGACTCATGCTATAATGGGTTTGGTGTTAACGTATGCAATACAAATAGGTATATATATATATATATATATTGCTTACTTGTTATAGTAGCTACTAGGTGGCAGTGGAGACCGAGTTCCCGCTACATCTGGTAATAATAGAGAATATGTATAAGAAAAAAAAAATTGCTCTGGATTCGCCTGGTAGCGTAAGTGGTAGCTACTTAGATATCAACTCAGAGGTCCAGGTTCAAATCCCGTCCAGACATTTATTTTTCTTATCTTTTCTATATATATATATATATCCATAGTAATTCTGCCCAAAGGCAGGTCCTTCACTACTATGCTTGCAGCTTTACTAGGGAATTGTGTAGGTGTGGTAGCTTCCCGTTGTTTTCCACACCGGTGAAGGATGATGATAATATAATGATAAGGATGATGGTCATATGATTTCGGGGACCGTTTGGGCCTTAAAGCTTTCCTGACATTTGTCTTACAGGTGAGGAAAAACCCCGATAAAACCTCGCCCAGAAAAACTACCCCGACCGGGGATCGAACCCGGGCCCGCTGCGTGACAAGGCAGCACGCTACCTCGAGACCACAGCGGTTGACTATATATATATATATTATATTACCTAATACCCGGCGTGCGTTGCTACGTCTATGTAAATGAAATATTAAGGTTAGATAAATTATATGGTATAGGCTGCGACGAACCAAACATGGCGATTGCTAGTCATTTATTAATTTCGAATTTTAGGTAAACCCCCATTTCTAAAGGTCGGATTTCGCTGATTTTTTTATAATATCTATCTTGGTTTACTTCAATACGATATACTGAGTTTCGTTGTTAAACATCGAATTTTTCGACAGCTAGAGCGATTTTTAAATTCTAGTTGCAGGTGAACTCCTGTATTTAGTGGTTGTAGAACGTAATAGATGAATGTGGTGGGATAATAATATTACTTATGATTTGAGGGAAGTGCATTATACAGGGAATGATTGGAAAGCATTAGCTCAGGACAGGGATGTATGGAGAGCTTATGTCCGCGCGGCCATGAACCTACGGGTTCGATAGTGCCAATGAGTGAGCAAGTAAGTAAGTATGAACATAATAGATGGCATAAAAATCTTTCTCCGTGAAGTAATACATACCTATATGTGCCAAATTTCATGGCGATCGGTTATACAGTGTTGAAGTCTATTAATCTCAGATAGCCTATACCAACATTCATATACACATATATCCATCCACAGTAATTCTGCCCGAGTTCAGGTCTTTCACTGCAATCAACGCATTTGCATGCTATGTTTTGCAGCTTTACTAGGGAATTATAGGTGTTGTAGCTTCCCGTTGCTTTCCACATCTGTGTAGGATGATGATAATGATAAATATATGATGATGATGATGATGATGATGATGGCCGGATGATTTTCGGGGACCGTTGGGCTCCTAACCTTCCTGACATTTGTCCTACAGGTGACGAAAAACCCCGAAAAAAACCTCACCCAGGAGCCTGTCCCGACTGGGAATCGAAACCGTGCCCGCTGCGTTATAAGGCAGCACGCTAACACACACACACACACACACACACACACACACACACCACACACACACACACATATATATATATATATATATATTTTATTTGTTTTGTTTTAAATATTGTATAATCGTAATATTAGTTTTCTATATCTCATTATTTTCCTTTGTTTTTTATATACACTAGACAAGGACAATTTAATATGCCTTGCTTGTATACATTTTATTATTAGTTTTAGTCTTAATTTTAACTAATATTAACTGGTTGTATTATAGATCGTAATATATTAGATATTATCTTTTGATCAAATTTTTACTTAGTGTTTAATATTAGAGTTAATTAAGATTGTTATATTCTGATGTGATATATGTTTGTCCTGGTGAGTGGAAGAGAAGGCCACATGGCCTTAACTCCACCAGGCTAAATAAATCTAATCTAATCTAATCTATAACCTATTAAGGAGAGTTAGAATTAAGATTAAAATATTTTATTTATATACAACTCTAAGTTAGGCCTATACTATATCTTGTTTTGAAAACAGTTACGTCTATATCTTTCCAATAGGTATATCCTATTCCATGTTCGTATGGCTCGACAAGAAGCTGTATTTAAATTATTTTGAACATTTTAATCTGATTTTTATGTTTTCAAGTTTGTAACAATATTTTCTGTACTTTGTATTTATTTATACCGAACACATACTCTCTCCAGCACGTTTAATAAATTAAATTGACTGTTGGGAAAAATTCGCACAGATTTCAAACACTTACGTCACCGACTAAAATTTTTCCTTAATAATCCGTTATACTGTAAAAAATATTTCCTAACATTCTAAGTCCCATCAACACTTTTAAAATTCATAATATTATTAATTTAGTTGAGGACGACTGACTTAACAGGTACCAATTTTATATTCAACATCTTATTCAAATTCCGGCGTTAAGCGGGGATGACACTTTTACACCTTATTTTTAATATCAGTACGTAATGAAAACTCCACATACGGTCTAATTAGGATATAATCGAGAATTAAAACGATTTTTAATTAAGAAAAGAATATTCATAATAGAATATGTATTGTTTAAACCTTAATCTTACCTTATATGGCCTAAATGATTTTTAAAACATCCAAATTGTAGAGAGCGTGAAAAACAAAATTTATTACATCGTAAGAAAAACCATCGCCAAATATATAGGCTGGCCGCTATAGAGAATAAATATGCAGCGCTCTTGATTTATTTTTGGTTGGAATTACGCGCTGTGGTGGTCTAGTGGTTATGTTCCTTGCCTCTAGTCCTGAAGTTCTCGGGTTTAACCCGGCCGGGGTCGATGTATTTTTAGGATGGTAAAATCCATGGGACAATTCATCCGGAAGGATGTCCAAGCAGTGGGTCCCAAGTCTGAATACTTTCAGGCTCATAAAAGAAACTCAAGCCAGAATAAAAAAGACCTCTGAGTAAAATTTAACCTATCTTTTTCCATCCAAGTAATACCTTAGATTCCTACTAGATGCCTTCTCGAGGCGATATAATAATCACATGTCACTCGCTGACATATATAGGGAAATAAGCGTACGTAAGTACTGTTAAGAAACTTCCCACTAGTGGAGCATCCATTTGCCAAATGGGAAGAACGGCGATTAATCAATCAATTCAATTAATTAGATCGGTATTAACGAATTTTCTAGTATGAAACCGGATTGTGGAATTGATTTAAATCAGGATTACAGTTATGGACTTCCAATTCCATCAGAAGCTTGTAAGCACATTGGAGAAATCGACACATTCAGTCTACTATCAAAGGCTTCTTTCTATGTCTGGTAACACTGAGCAACAAAAACGAAACTTTTTTGTCTCAGAAAGAAAATATGTAATTCTGATATTCTTTTCACCTGAATTCAAATATGATATCGGTTTTTCTCCATCACGTAAGGTATCCGAGAGACAGGCATTTATAATTTCAAACACTTTAATATTTTCTACATTTGTAACTACACAATATTCGAACATTCGGAATCACCTAGAAAGTGAGAAATTACGATTTTCTGCAATATTTCGCCTGTGGTGCATCCCTCTTGATGGTCCAACAATAATCGGCCAGCATATTAGGATTCTATTTGCGTTGATATCTCTTTTCCATAGCTGAAATCTCCTGAGTTACCTCATTTGGTTTTATTTTACAATGGACAAATGGACCAAAAAACGATTATTAAAAAAATAAATATTTAAATCCATTAATTGAAATTCAAGTAAAAAGACTGTGGTTGATGGAGAAATTCCGAATACATATTTAAAAACACGATAAAAAAACTGCATTATGTACAACTACATGGTACACATGAGACAAAAATCATCTTGACCAGTGTAATTTGAACTCAGTATCTATTCACATCCCTTGTTATTGGATAATCAGAAACCTTCATTCATAGTGGGTCTATCCAAACCAAAATATTTTCTCGGCGCTAAAGAAAATAGCGTGTTGCTCCACAGCTGTCAAATCACGTATAATAATTGCCTGTAATAAAAATTACCATTTATTTTTTATTATAATCAGATAATACGCTCTGTTTTGACTTTGAAAACATTTGAAAAAGCCTGTATTTTCTGCCTTCAATAAAAAATTCTCTTTCTTTTTTACTGCGAAATATCTTAGAGAGAAATGAAAGCTATTTTTAAAAATTCTCCCACATAATCTATTAAAGAATAGATGATTATTCTGCATATATAGGCCTATTCTACGGAATTTTCTTTGAAAATACATATTTTAGACTTAAGACGTAAAATAGCCTTCAGCTTGAAAAATTATCTGAATTTGTTAAACACAATGCATTTATAAATAAAATTGAACGACTTTATGCATCAACCGGCTATGGACCATTATGTAAGATACGAGGAACGCATGTTTAAAGTTTAAGTCAATCTTCACTATTTATTGTAGCGCCAAACTAACAATACTGGATATTGCAAGTTATTCTCCTTGATTGACAGTTATGCGTCAACAAATAAGAGCGGGAACATTTGGAACTTAGCTACATGATGCAAAATTTAGATTAACATTTATAAAGATCTGGTTTCATAGCCATTTTTTTGCAAAAAGTAGAATGTCTGATAGGTGATGGCGTTTACATTTTTCTTTAATAATACGGCTACATTTAAAGATTTGATACTAAAAGTGTGCATGCACTTTCTTCATGAGCCAGTGCAACAGATGACATCAAAATATCAGTTTAAAAATAAATGCGCTTAGCCGGTTGATGCATAACTTCGTCCAATTTTTTTTTTATAATTTATAAGGCTATAGCAGTGAATTTATTGTGCATGATTTGCATAATTTTCGAAGTTGGAAAACTGCGAAAAATTTAGATTTACGGTCATTCAAATTATCAAGAAATTAATCTTGCACAAGTATATTACTCATTACAACTCATTAATATAAATTATGGTCTATAAAACTGTATATAGAATCACATAAAAATGTTTAAATGATGTAACATATGCTAATTAACACTACTTGTCTAATTAAGGTTTTCTTAAGTTTGGTATAAACACAACAATTTAATTTAAAACGAGGCCATAAATTAGAATAATCTGAACATTATTATAATTTGTTAGTTAAATATAAGGATTTATTACATTATTTTTAAAAGCAACATATTTTTCATGTCATGTTACTTAAAATATTGCCCTATAAATATTTTACCAAGGTCCATATATTTAACATGTTCTATTATAGGTAAACATCAGCAAAACTAAATAAACAGTACTTACTTACTTAATTACTCACTGGCACTAACGAACCCGTAGGTTCATGGCCGCGCGGACATAAGCTCTCCATACATCCCTATCCTGAGCTAATGCTTTCCAATCATTCCCTGTATAATCTACTTCCCTCAAATCATAGTTAATGTTGTTCTACCACCTCATTCTTGGTCTACCAACTGGGCGTTTTCCCTCTGGCTTTCCTACAAGAAGCTTCCATGCACATCTTTCATTCCCCATACGTGCAACATGTCCTGCCCATCGCAGTCTACGAGACTTAACCGTTCTTATTATATCTGGCTTCCTATAAAGATCATGTAGTTCATTGTTATGTAGTCTTCTCCATTCACATGTCACCTGTCAGTTCATCTCTCTTTGGTCCAAAAATTTTCCCAAGAACTTTATTCTCAAATACTCGTAATCTCCTTTCCTCCCTTAAATTAAGAGTCCACGTTTCGCACCCATATAATATAACTGGTAGAATAATAGTTTTATATATTTTCAGCTTAACGTTTTTTGAAAGGAGTTGGGACATCAAAAGTCTCTGTAATGCATAATAGCATGCATTTCCAGAATTGAGCCTATGTTTAATTTCTTTGTGCATCTCATTCCTATTTGTGATTATTGTTTCTAGGTATTTGAATTCAGACACTTCCTCAAAATTTCCCTCATTTGTCACTAGCTGTCCATCTCCATTATATACTGAATTTCTACGTGTGACCATATATTTAGTTTTACTGATATTTACTTTCAGTCCCAATTTCTTAATGTTATTCAATAGTGTAACACACAGAAATTCATTATGTGTTGGAAATGAATAGTTAATAACAAATGAGGTAAATTTGGAAGTGCCTAAATTAAAATATGCTTAATTAGGAAAGTTTTCATTCTGGCTTTCCTACCAAGAATGAGGTGGGAGAATAGCATTAACTATGATTTGAGGGAAGTAGATTATACAGGGAATGATTGGAAAGCATTAGCTCAGGATAGGGATGTATGGAGAACTTATGTCCGCGCGGCCATGAACCTACGGGTTCGATAGTGCCAGTGAGTAAGTAAGTAAGTTAATTAGGAACGATAATTAAACACAGCAATGAGGTGCAGAAATAAATGAAACGTAGGATCAATTCTAGAAATCTACACCTATGCTATTACGCATTACAGGGATTCTTATAATCCCAAATTCTCTCATGAAAACATTTAACTAAAAATATATAAAACTGTAGTGTTTCATTTATACTATATGGCTGTGAAACATGGGCTCTTACTTTAAGCGAGTATTTGCGAATAAATTGTTAGGACAATTTTAGGACCAAAGAGAGACTAACGGTTAGGAGAGTGGAGAAGACTGCATAACAGGGAGCTACATTATCTTAATAGTGTACCAGATATAAGTAGTAGTAGTAGTAGTAGTAGTAGTAGTAGTAGTAGTAGTAGTAGTAGGACTTTATTAGACAAAAATTAAGATATTTACAATATATTTACAAATATCGGTCGCACGGGCAGTAAGCCGTACGTGCTGTTGACAGTCCGTTACAATAAAGTAATAATTGGTACTAGTGTAAAGAAAAATAAACAAAAACAGCAATAACATTACAATTACATAAAGAAAACACAATAAAAATATTAAGAATAGTTAAGACTGCGAGGGCAGGACATGTGGCACGAATGGGGAAAGAAAGAGGCGCATGGAAGCTTCTTGTAGGAAAACCAGAGGGAAAACGCCCAGTTGGTAGACCAAGAATGAGGTGGGAGAATAACATTAACCACGATTAGAAGGAAGTAGATGATACAGGGAATGATTGGAAAACATTGGCTCGGGATAGGGATGTATGGAGAGCTTATGTCTGCACGGCCATGAACCCACGGGTTTGACAGTGCCAGTGAGTTAGTTAGTAGTAATATTAATAATACAATTTTACGGATATAAACAAGGTAATTGAGGTAGTTAAATTATACAGTGGATAATTAGAAAACATTTGTCTTAGGATAGTGGTGTATGGAGAGCTTATCTCCGTGCAGCCATGAAGCCACGGGTTCGATAGTGCCAGTGAGTAAGTTAGAAGTAGGCCTACTTGTCATCAATTAATATCTTAAGAAATGTTGTAAGAAAGTGTAGTAGCCTACTTAAAAACCATTTCTTTAAATAGAAAGTTTAATCTCTATTCCTCCTGGCGCAGTTAGACTAAATCAACGCCACAGACAATGAAAACGTAATATGCATTCCTTTTTATACTGAATATTTTAATCTACTTTAAAACCTATCGCTCCTGAAAACTATGCACATTTAAAAGCATTTTTTTTTTCACAAGTGACTCAAGTGGAAGCGAGATGTTTGCTAATATGTGTGTGTGTGTGTGTTTGTGTGTTTGTACTGATGTTGGTTCTATCAATGAAATAGGTTCTATTGGTGTCTGTGTGTGTGATAATGTATAAATATATTGATAGCTTGTATGACCGTAGACTGGTGTATCGAGTGACTCATTCAATGACTGAATAACTTATTTGATTTGATGAGTAATAATAATAATAATAATAATAATAATAATAATAATAATAATAATAATAGTAATAATAATAATAATAACAACAACAATAACAATAATAATAATAATAATAATAATAATGACTATTTAACTCAAGCCCCAAATGGGAGTCAATGACCAATTACGTTTTAATGATTTCTGTTTTACAACCAATCAGAGTCGTGTTTCACAAAATATTTATCAGTGTTATAATTACCATATTAAAGAAAGCTCCTCCGTTTTAATATTCTGAACAGGTCTGACCATTATTTTGCAGTGACTGAGGCTGCGAGAAATACGGCTACCAGATTGTATATATAGTGCATGAATGTCAACACATGCCGCATGCGGGAGTTAATATAAAAACATTTGTAGCAATTGATTATACCATCAAAAAAGAAACCACTGTTTGCACTTTCTTAAATGTATTTTTTCCCAGGTAACAATCCAGAAAAAATATAATGGTCATATTTACATCATACGACATCAGAAATGAATTAATATACAGTTTGATGTGTTTCATTTTTTCTCCACTAGAGAGCATTCTTACAATATTGCGTTCCTTTGGCAATAAATAGTATGATCTGGTTGCAGTGATAAACAAAAGAAGCAGATGAAGCGTACCTATCGTTTCTCATTTGTTTTCAAACATCGCCGTTTACATTAAATATATAAATATTTTAAAATAACTACAGTTAAATAATGATTTGTGAGTAAACAGCTTAATTTTATTCGTTAAATAGTCCTAACAAATACCACTCTTGATTTCCAAATTCTCTAGATAAATTCACTCCTCATTTCGTGAGTCGTGAATTTATCGATAATTTGGAAATCACTCGTGGCATTACTTATGATAATACATTAAATTGATAAAAGAAATATATATATGAAAGGAAGAAAATTACGAACCTGTAAATATTGTGGTGGGCTAGTGGTTATGCTCCTTGCCTCTGGTCCCGAGGGTCACGGGTTCGAACCCGGCCGTGGTCGATGGATATTTAGGATGAAAAAATCCAAGGAGCAAGTCCTCCCGGAGGGACTTTAAGCCGTGGGTCCCGAGTATGAAGATTTTCAGGCTCGTAAAAAATCCTTAAGCCTGAACGAAAGGCCTCTAGGCAAAATTTACCGAATGTTCCCGTCCTAGCACTACCTTGGTTTCCTAGATGTCAATATGAGGCGGAACGCTGACCACGGACCACTCAAATGGCATCTATACGAAAGAAAGTGTAAGTAAATTAGTATGGTTCAAGTTCTTCCGTGTAGGGGAGAGCACCTAAATCTCTGTTAAGGGAAATATGGGCTTATAAGGTACAAGAAGAGGACTATCTACCTCAACGGTTTTAAACAATGAATTTTACCTTATCGACTCTAAAGACAATAGGTGTAGGAGTTTACCTGAAACGAAAATTTAAAAAATCATATTTCGTTTATTTGTGCATATCAGCGCATGCCGGACATAAGCTAGTATTACATAAATTTTAAGTTTAATTTTTAAAATGATTGAGATATTGTTCTGTAGATTGCAGCTTCTAAAATTCAGATATTTGGCAGCCCCTAAGGCACTGTTTAATAGTTACAGAATTATGCATTGTAGTTGAAATAAAATTACTACGAGATTAATTGTAAGTTGAAATTACAAAATGAATGACGTATTGGATAGAAAGTGGCCCTAGGCATATGGACGTGGGTCCGACTCATGTAATACTGTTCGTGTTTTTAGACACACAACACTTGACATTAGTTATCTAATGCTTACATTAATTTCATCAAATGTTCACATACTGCCCTGAGGCTTCTTACCCTACCACCGAACAATTTAATGTGGAGATTTCAATCACCCTAAACTTCTTGTAAAGCAATTACCACTGAGAACATAAAAACTCACAACAAAAGACCGGTAATTTTATGCCTACATTTTCAAGTTTTTTTTATCGGAACATTACAACACGCCTTCCAACGTTATTTCAAAGTACTCTGAGTAATTTCAATTATCATGTTGAAATCTATGTAAAAAGAAACAGTTATGAACGGTGCTATGGCACAGTTCAGAACACTTTTTTTATTTTTATAATCATTTAGGAGCGTTTTATCGCAATCAAATTAAAAAATACAAGTAGATTTTTGTTAACAAAAACGGAAACAAAAGAAACAATTTCAATTGTTTTTCCGTAATGCAATTGTTTTTCCTATAAGCAAATGTTGTAGATTTATCCTCCTCGGTTTCGAAGAAAATTTTAACATGATATATCCCTTGTATCGGCCGCGGTGGACTAGTGGTTATGCTCCTTGCCTCTGGTCCCGAGGGTCGCGGGTTCAAACCCGGCCGGGGTCAATAGATTTTTAGGACGGAAAAATCCAAGGATCAAGTCCTCCGGGAGGGACTTTAAGACGTGGGTACCGAGTCTGAAGATTTTCAGGCTCGTAAAAGACCCTTAAGCCTGAATGAAAGACCTCTAAGAAAAATTTACCTAATTTTCCCGTCCTAGTACTACCTTGGTTTCCTAGATATGAGGCGGAACTCTGACCACGGACCACTCAAAATGACAACTATACTAAAACAAGTGTAACTAAATTAGTATGGTTCAAATTCTTCCCTCTAGGGGGAGAGCGCCTAAATCTCTGTTAAGGGAAAGCATGGGCTTACAAGAAGATATCCCTAGTACGTCCACCGCTGCTGTGGTCTCGAGGTAGCGTGCTGCCTTGTCACCCAGCGGGCCCGGGTTCTATCCCCCTTTGGGACAAGATTCCTGGGCGAGGATCTTTTTGGGGCTTTTCTTCACTTGTAAGATCAATGTTAGGAAACGTTAAGGCCCAAACGGTCCCCGAACACCATCTGGCCATCAATATCATATTCGCCTAATTAGCTTAAGCATAGTTTAAGGCCTCTCCTGGCGCATTATTACTATTGTCATCAACTCTCATATCATCGGGGCAGCGTAACCCCGCCTTTCAGACGCCCCAACCTCAGAAGTTGGTTAGAAGTACGCCACGCCAGGAGAGAACAAAAATGTCGAAATGACAACCTGGGACATTTTAAAAATAAAGTATGTGCCTGTAGGATATATATTGGACTTAATATCACCGTTCGGGTAAAAACGTAGATATTATCTAAATGTTTTCCTAACAGCTGCTATAAGGTGTAATGATTTGGTAATATAGATTGCATACCCGTTTATTGCTAATGAGTTTTCTACCCTATCTGTATACACCGTACTTCCCCTTGTGGGGAACTACCCAAGCTAATTTAATTACGCTTATTATTCAGAAGTCAGCGAGAGATACGGGGTCCTCATGTCGCCACATTGAGACATCTAGTACATAAGTAAAGTAAAACATGGATTGGAAACGGACGGTAAATTTTGTACAGAGGCCGCTTTATTAAGACTTTCGGTTCTTTTACGAAAATGAAAATCTTCAGATTCGGCACCCACGACTTGTCCCTTGGAAATTTCCATCCTAAATATCCATCGAAGCCGCCCGGCAGTGATCCTTTGTTCGTCGGAACAAGAGGCAAGGAACGTAACCAATAGTCCACCACGGCCGACGCTAATTAAAGGTTCAAATTAAAGAAAATAACTATCATTAATATAATTGGTTCTACAATATTAAAACATAGTATTATTATTATTAGCTCACCAGATATGGCGGGTACTGGGGAAATAAAATACCCATGGCGGACCAAAACTAGCGCTGCTGCCTTGCAGTAAGACACTGGACTATCAAAGGCTAGAGGAAGAAAACCTTGAACAAAAACTACCCGTCCCCCAGGTTGGGGGTTGATTAATCGGGCCAGCTCCTCGTTCATCATAAAAAAAAATGCTAAAAAACCAAACATCATGCCTCGGAAGGACAGAGAGGAATAGCGTTTGGTTTCCGGAAGACGGTGGCAGCTGCCATGATACCGGATGATGATGATGCTTATTATGATTATTATTATTATTATTATTATTATTATTATTATTATTATTATTGTTATTATTATTATTATTATTAGTATACGCCCTATTACTATTATTATTTTTATTGTTATTATTAGTAGCAGGAATAGACTGTTGGAGAAGATCTGCTAGGATATGAAGAGGAGTGAAAATTAGAAATGAAGTTATAAAAGAGAACATGAATGTACAAAACTCAATTTTAGAATTTATCCAAAAGAAAAGCAACTAAAATGGTACGGGCATATTAGGCGAATGGAGAATGAAAGATTACCAAAAGAAATAATGGAATAGACACCATCAGGAACGAGCAGGAAAGGACGACCAAATCTCACGTGGATCCAAGGGATTAGAGAAACTTTTAAGGACTGGGAAATAGAGGTAAAAGTGTGTTATAACAGAGACGAGGAGGAAAATTATAAAGCGAAATTGAAGACAAGTCATAGGTGCCGGAAAAATTTATCAAAATTGTTAAAACCGGAAATATATATCATAAATATATTGTTATTATAAATAGTAGTATACGTAGTACAGTATACTATTATTGTTGTTATTATTACCATTTTTGTTATTATATTACAATTCTTATTAATATTATAGTATTATTATTATTATGTTATTAATTATTATAGATATTATTGCCATGGTTACTACATTATATTATATTCTTATTAACATTATATTATTATTATATTATTATTATTATTATCATCATCATCATCATAATCATCGTCATTATTATTATTATTATTATTATTATTATTATTATTATTATTATTAGTGTCCACCGCTGTGGTCTCGAGGTAGCGTGCTGCCTTGTCACGTAGCGAGCCCGGGTTCGATCCCCGGTCGGGGCAGTTTTTCTGGGTGAGGTTTTTATCGGGGTTTTTCCTCACCTGTAAGACAAATGTCAGGAAAACATTAAGGCTAAACGGTCCCCAAAATCATATGGCCATCATCACCATCATCATCCTTATCATTATCATCATCATCATCCTTCACCGGTGTGGAAAGCAACGGGAAGCTACCACACCTACAATTCCCTAGTAAAGCTGCAAACATAGAATGAAAATGCTATGATTGCAGTGAAGGACCTGCCCTCTGGCAGAATTACTGTGGATGGATTATTATTAGTAATAGTAGTAATTGTAGTTTTGAGAATAAAGTTCTTAGGAAAATTTTTGGACCAAAGAGAGATTAACAGACAGGTGAATGGAGAAGACTACTTAACAATGAACTACATGGTATTTATAAAAAGCCAGATATAATAAGAGCAGTTAAGTCTCGTAGACTGAGATGGGCAGGACATGTGGCACGAATAGGGAAAGAAAGACGTACATGGAAGCTTCTTGTAGGAAAATCAGAGGGAAAACACCCAGTTGGTAGACCAAGAATAAGGTGGGAGAATAGCATTAACTATGATTCGAGGGAGGTAGATTATACAGAGAAGGATTGGAAAACATTAGCTCAGGATAGGAACGTATAGAGATCTTATGTCCGCAACGGCCATGAACCTACGGGTTTGATAGTGCCAGTTAGTTAGTCAGTTAGTAGTAATATTAATAATAATATTTTACGGATATAGTCAAGGTAATTTTATACATTTTATTACATTAATTAAAATATGAAAATTTAAATATTCATACATCCTCATAATAAAACAAACAACTAATTCCATGGCGCGACAGTCCTAGAAGGCTTTTGGCCTACCATCCGGTAATTGACCTCGCATCCACTTGTGTTAATCACAGAGGTAGACGCGATCATCCAACATCTTCATAATACGAATCTGTCTAGACACAAACTTTACGTATTTTTAAAAATAATTTGGAAATTATAATTCTACAAACCGTGATTCAGCAATTAAAACAACTGAATATTTACTTGTTTGCAGACGATCAGACAATCCTTAGCTCTTCAGAAGACAATTTACAAATAGCAGCGTATAAATTAAATGGAATAGCAAATAAATGCAATATGAAAATCTCTGAAAGTAAATCGAAAGTAATGACATTCAACGGGAAAGACCATGTGAGGTGTAAAATCAGCATTAATAACAATTCAATACAACAATTATTTAGAATGCAAGGTGTCATACTGCTAGAAGGAAGATATTAATATTAAATTAATACATTTTATAGAATGTGTGGCACTATACAACGGACACTGAAAAATAAAACTTTGAGGAGTACACAATTAAAATTTTATAAAATTATGATAGTGGCTATCTTAACATATGCAAGCGAAAATTGGACTCTTAACCGTTCAGACAGAACAAAAATTTCTTATTATATAAAACTTTCCTCATTAGAGGATTGCCTCAAGGACAAAGTGATACAGACAATTAATTTTTGTAATTGATGAAATACATTTTGTAAATATATTTTAAAAAACTCAACTTGTAGGCCTAATTGAAGTATACATACTATAAAGTAATTTTGTAAATATGGTTTCTTAAAATTGAAATTGATCCTCTAATGGCAGCGATGGCAATTCTAGAAAGATACACCCTGTCCAAATCTAAGGAATTCCAAAATTTGGCTAAGAATTATGGTATAGTAACCTCTTGCCCCGATCATCAATCCTGTGACAGTTATACTATCTAGTTGGTATTTATCTTTGTAATAGTCAATTGTTGACTCATATATGGCTTTCTTTTCAGAGTCAAACTTCCTCAGGTTGGCCACTATGAGTCTAAAACGAATTGTGGGATCTAATATCATACCAATTTTAGAGGATGGTCTAAATGCAATAATATCTATTCGTATGTTACTCCCATTAGTGGCCACACCATGTACTTCCTCATAAACAGTGTACCCAAAATCTCGCAAGGCTTCTGCCATCATATTTCGAATAGTGTGGTGCCGAATATTTCTCAGTGATTCTCCAAATGGACAGGCCCCAAGGACGTGTGCAGAAATGAAGTTCTTTACGTTCAGTAGCAGGTGTGACAATTTTGGACAGGAAAAGAAATTAAGTTATTAGGAAAGACTTCAATATTTTTATCTAAGAAATAGAATTGACAACATGAGAAACAACTGGTATGAACATGTTAAAAGAATGCCTACAGATAGAATCCCTCAGCTATTACTAAAGTACGAACCAATAGGACATAGAAGTGTTGGAAGCCCATTTACTAAATGGGAAGATTCATTAAATCCCACTTGATGTGAAAACAGGTCAAAAGGCTAATTTCATGAAGAAGAAGATTATTATGGGATAGAAATATTTAGATAATTGGAACTATCAAACGAGAAATCAGTTAATTAATGATAGCCATTATTTACATACTAATATTTCATTTCGAAAGGATATACTGACGTAATTTATTAATGTTGGGTTAATAATATATCATATAGCTAACAATATCATTATCTCGCAAATTCCATTCCTGTTAGCAAGTAGTTATTTCAAGAAATAATCTGCTTTTTACAAGACCTTGTATAAAATGCTCCAACATAAATCACAACAAATAACTCTAATGTCATACGATATTAATATGTGTAGTTCAACAGATTCATCAAACTGTTTCCTCAAGGAAGTAAACAAAAATATCATTAAGGGCGTAGCCAATGTAAGAAATATAAAGAACGCTTTTGTTAGTTTATCATAGTAATGCCACGAGTGATTTCCAATTTATCTAGAGAATTTGGAAATCAAGAGTGGCATTTGTTAGGACTATTTAACGAATAAAATTAAGCTGTTTATTCACAAATCATTATTTAAATATACTTATTTTAAAATATTTATATATTTAATGTATACGGCAATGTTTGAAAACAAATGAGAAACAACTGTTACGCTTCATTGCTTTTTTGTCATCACTGCAACCAGATCATATTATTTATTGCCAAAGGAACGCAATATTGTAAGAATACAATATAGTGGAGAAAAAAAAAATGAAACGCATCAAACTGTATATTAATTCCTTTCTGATATTCTATGATGTAAATATGACAATTATATTTTTCTGGAATCTTATTACTTGGAAAAAATTCATTTAAGAAAGTGCAAACAGTGGCTTATTTTTTTTGTGGTATAATCAATTGCTATAAATGTTTTTATATTAACCCTCCCGCATGCGCTAATGTGTTGACATTCATGCACTATATATACAATCTGGTTACCGTATTTCTTACTGAGTCAGTCGCTGCAAAATAATGCTATGGCCTATTCAGAATGTTAAAAGGAGGTGCTTTCTTTATTATGATAAACTTTAGTTGGTAATTTTAGGCGAAAACGACTGTGATTGGTTGTAAATAAAGGCTCTAAACACGACTGTGAATATGTGATTGGTCATTGACTCCCATTTGGGGCATGAGTTAAATAGTCATAAGTAATGTGACGAGTGATTTCCATATCATCGATAAATTCAGGAAGTGACGAGTGAATTTATCTGGAGGATTTGGAAATCAAGAGTGGCATTTGTTAGGACTATTTAACGAATTAAATTAAGCTGTTTACTCAAAAATCATTATTTAAATATCCCATCCATCGATAGTAATTCTGCCCTCTGGCAGGTCTTTCACTGCATTCATAGCACTTTCATGCTATGCTTTGTAGCCTTACTAGGGAATTATAGATGTGGTAGCTTCCCGTTGCTTTCCACACCGATGAAGGATAATGATAATGATGATGATGGCCGGATAATTTTCAGGGACAGTTGAGCCCTAAGCTTCCTGACATTTTTCTTACAGGTGAGGAAAAACCCCGAAAAAAAACCTCACGCAAGAACCTGTCCCGACCGGGAATCGAACCCGGGCTCGCTGTGTGACAAGGCAGCACGCTACTTCGAGACCACCGCGGTGGACTATTTAAATATATTTATTTTAAAATGTTTGTATATTTAATGTAAACGGCGATGTTTGAAAATAAATCAGAATTGTGTGGTTATGTTTCATTTGTTTATCCAGTGCAACTTGATCATATAATATTATTTAGTGTCATCATTCGTAGGGATCTTCAAATATGTTCGCAATATTGTAAGAATTCAATTGTGAAAAAATTAAACACATCAAACCGTATATTATAACCAATATTATAGGTTGTTAATTTATTTTTTTATTAACAAAATTTCATATTACTTAGAATGTTTTGAGGCTTAGATTGCTGAATCATTACGTCTATATCTTCATTTGAAGCGCAGCCAAATCTTGTGTCTGCTATTTTGTATATTCGAAACTGGTGGCTTTGCAAAATAATGCTCTGACCTGTTCAGAATATTAAAAAAGAAGGGCTTTTTTATATCACAAAAGCAGAAGGTGGTTAAGAGAATTCGGTAAAGAGCGAAGTGAAACACGACCGTCATTGTTAGTAATACAAAATTAATTGAAACGTGATTGGTCATTAACTCCCATTTGGGGCATGCGTTAAATAGTCATTTGTAAATTAACGGAATAGAACAGTACCAATATTCCAAGGGGAAAAAAATATTATTCGCGCCTCCATTTTGAACCTTAGGTCTCCAAATTTACCCGCTATCGCTCTACCATTGAACTTCTGAAATATTTCTCCGACCACGCTCATATTTCGTATCCTCACTATATCTATCTCTCTTATTTCCAAATTTACAGTATCTAACACGGTAACTGTAAAGAATTGCCTGCCAAAACCTTCCATGAAATGTCTTCCAGAGAAGCGTTGTGATGTACAAAGTACGTGACCAAAAAATTATCTCCGTTTTTAACTGCAAAGCACAAGAATCCAGCGCCAAATATCTCAATTAAACTATAGCGAAGTAATACAACTTCTGTATTGGCAGAATGGATAACCCTCACTATCCGCCATATGTCACGCCTCACTTCATTCCGCTCTTAACTCATGCAGGGATTTTAGCTTAAATTTATGTACCTTGCAGTTGAAAACGGCGGATATTTTTTTCAACACGTCCTTGGTACACCACAACGCTTCTCAGAGAGAAATTACAAGGTAGGCTTTGGTATGCAGTGGTTGACAATTTCCATGTAAATATTTCAGCTGTTTAGAGAAATGACAAATTCCTTGATCAACTTTTCCTTTAACGACTAGGATGAAAGTACACATCAAAACACATTTAACACACATAAGTTATTTAAGATACAATAAACTGGCGCGAACAGGATGCCGGAGTATAATAATTCAGGTATTAGTTCTTAATTACCTGATACGGTATCATAATGTCTTCTAAGAGAAAGTGAAATGCCTTGAAGTGAATAAAATTTCACTAATAAATGTATAAGAGGATTTCAAACAGAGAATAACTTTTATCTGGTCCTGTATTGTCTACGAGGCTCAATAATTAGTGCGCCATCTCGAAAAGTTGGAGATCTTGAGTTCAAATCCTACTTCAGGCAGATTTTTTTTTAATTTAACCGGTCAACATGATTTTTGTCTCATGAGTACCAATACTTGCACGTAATGCTGTTTTTTTATCGTGTTTTCAAATATGTAGCCTATTCGGAATTTCTCCATCACCCACAGTTTTTTTAATTTCAGTTTCAATTAATGGATTTAAATAATTATTTTTAATAAACGTTTTTTGGTCCATTTGTCCATTGTAAAATAAAACCAAATTAGCTAACTCAGGAGATTTCAGCTATGGAAAAGAGATATCAAGGCAAATGGAATCCTAATATGCTGGCCAATTATTGTTGGACCATCAAGAGGGATGCTCCTCAGGCGAAATATAGCAGAAAATTGTCATTTCTTACTTTCTACGTGAGTCCGAATGTTCGAATATTGTGTAGTTACGAATGTAGAAAATATTAAAGTGTTTGAAATTATAAATTCCTGTCTCTCGGAAAGCTTACGTGATTGAGAAAAACCGATAGCCTATCATATTTGAATTCAGGAGAAAAAAATATCAGAATCACATATTGTTCCTTCTGAGACAAAAAAAAGTTTCTTTTTTGTTGCTCGGTGTTATATAGGCCTATATAAGATTTCGCAGGGAACAACTATATTGAAAATTGTCGAATTTTATGCCTACTAAAAATACAATTTTCTAGATCATAGCATTATTTAATCACTCCTGAAAGAGCGAATGGCGGCCTCAGTGATCGAGGGGTTATATTTCTTGCGTTTGGTACAGAGGGTTACGGGTTCAAACCCAGCCGGATGGAAAAATCCAACTGACAAGTCCTCGGGAGGAATTTTAAGCCGTGGATGGCGAGTCTGAAGATTTCGGGCTGGTAAAAGAACCTCAAGCCTAAATTTGTGCCTATGAGCAACATTTAATCGCCCTTCACAATTCAAGTAGAACCTCAGTTGCCTACTAGATGTCCCTTAGAGATAATGAGATGCTCATATTCTCGCTGATATCAGTAGTGATATAACATCAACTACATTTTTTGGTTAAGAAACTACCGCTTTGGAGCACCCATGTCCCTACGTAGGGACTATACCAAGACAAAATCAGACTCCATGACGCGAAAGGCCTAGACGCCCCATGGCCTACATGCCGGCTATTCGCCTAACATCCACATGTGTTAATAACAAAGGTAGACGATCATCCAGCCTGTGTAGGGGTGACTTGTGGTTAGCATATCGGGTTCCCCAGTCGTTACAGCTGGTTTTCTCAACCTGGAGCCTTTATTTATTGTAGCTACCCAAATTCCCCACCATGCTGGTTGGGCACCGGTCCCATACTAGCCGAAATTCCATGAGAAAATGTCTTCCCCCATGGGGACTCGAACCAGCGCAAGTCGAGTAGCTCTGCGCCAAGGCATCTTGCCGTAACCACATGGTTACGGTGTGAGGCCATACTAAAAACCGAATTTTGTTATATCCAAAAATAACAAACATAATTAAAATTATAATCGAATATAAACTGATTACCATTATTAAAAATCGATCTTCAGACAGAGAATTATGTTCGTTACCGTTTCTCCGTTCATGAGAGATCATAATGGACGATGATTTAACCCTTAAATTAGCAAAACATGACATGACATGACAAATGGGTATGGAAGTGCAGGACCATCCTTTTTATGCTTGCCTCTCAGCCAGCCAAGCAAGCACCCAGCTTCCCGGGAGTCTACTTGGCAGCCGAGGGTTCGCAAGTTTGGAACCTTGCACTTCCGGCTGCTATAGGGTCTTACATGCCCTCTTCAGTCCTTTGTTTTTTTTAATCGTCGATGTTTGAGTGATTATCCACTGCCGATCCCAACTAGCCGTAGATCGGTTGGCAAAGATCCGATGGTCGAGCATCTCCAAGCCTCAATCAGCGTTGTTCGAGATAAATAAATATTCTAAGTTGTTATATTGAGCCAGAGGAAGACAGCTGACCAGACAAGTCGCACCCTCCACTGCTTTGGATGCTAGTGATTATCGGATTGAGTCAGTGCAAATCTGAGTTAGGAATAAACTCAATAAATATCGTTTCAGTGCTGTATGTGAATCTATGGTAATACTTTTAGTCTAATTTTTTTCGTCAGTTATTTAAATGTAGCGGACCGCAGTGAAAACGCAATCATGCATAACTGTTATGATTAGGTATATTGTGTAATTCGACACGCATATAAGTAATTTGTGCTCGTTCATTTTCTTCTGTTTTATTATAAATGTTAAGCAAATTAAAACGAATAGATGTATTCTATAGGATATATTGCCAATTACAGGGTTAAAGATAAAATTATATATTAAGAGCGTAGACTGCAACAAGCTTGCAGCCCAGGTCCGTTCACATGTAGATTACTGTAATTAAATTTACCTGAACGTTAGGTTGGATGCGGTTCAATTTTCCGAGAGTTAAAAAAATACTTATTTGCCAAGGTCTCTCGTTCTACAGGTTAATGTTCTACTTTATAATTATTCGGACTCACTTCTGAACAAC
>JASPKZ010002687.1:3562500-3680000 GCA_030220185.1 Diploptera punctata | reverse complement strand
CCTGTAGAGGGATCACTTTACTGGTGTGTTTCTATTAATTTGGTTTAGTGTGAAGTTCATAAAGTTTATAGTGGATTCATTAATTTCAATTGCTATAAACCAATTTTTAATAGGGTAATTTATTTTATTCTTAAGGCGATTCTTCTAGGAAATTGCATAGCATTAAGGATAATTCACATATAAATACCGACGTTAACGAGATGACAAACGTATGATATAAATAAAGGTACACACTCCGCTTCACAATGACAAGAGAACGCTAATGTACATTTTTCCACATAAGAAAGAAAAAGGAACAATTCATAACCTGTAAAGTTCTCAGAACATAGAAATAATTTGGTACGATTTGTATGTAATTAGATATTTTTTGCCGTCGCTTATAATTACTATTATTATTAATATTATTATTATTATTACTATTCTTCTTTCATTCCCTTGTCAACTTTATATTGCGTAGTCTATAATTATCAATTATGTATAATTTATCATAATTCTTATTGTATGTATAACACTGGTCAACATGATTTTTGTCTTATGAGTACAAATAGTTCTACTTAATGCAGTTTTTTTATCGTGTTTTCAAATATGTGTTCGGAATTTCTCCATCACCCACAGTTTTTTTAATTCAATTTCAATTAATGGATTTAAATAATTAGTTTTTATTAAACGTTTTTTCGTCCATTTGTCCATTACAAAATAAAACCAAATGAGCTAACTCAGGAGATTTCAGCTATGGAAAAGAGATATCAAGGCAAATGGAATCCTAATATGCTGGCCCGATTATTGTTGGAAATATAGCAGAAAATCTTCATTTCTCACTTTTTAGGTGAGTCCGAATGTTCGAATATTGTGTAGTTACGAATGTAGAAAATATTAAAGTGTTTGAAATTATAAATGCCTGTCTCCCGGAAACCTTGTGTGATGGAGAAAAACTGATATCATATTTGAATTCAGGAGAAAAAATATTATCAGAATCACATATTTTTCTTTCTGAGACAAAAAATAGTTTCTTTTTTGTTGCTCGGTGTAATACTTCTACATAACGGTCAAGTACCTTTTTCTCCTCTGTTTGTCTACCGATTATCTTCTTATTTTTTGTTTATTAGTATATTGATAAGCTTTACTGTTATCAATAGCCTAAAAGAAATTTTGGAAACAGTTAGTTCTGTCTTTTAACCGCAAGTCAGTGTTAATGGAATATCTCCATGATACAAGATTTAAATTTCTTCTACAGAAGCATGTGATGTACAAAGGCCATGTGCAAAAAGTTATCTGCCTTTTTAACTGCAAGGCACTAGAATCCAGCGTCAAAGTTCCCATTTAAATTATAGGGAAATAGTACGTGCACATGTGTTAATCACAGAGGTAGACGATCATCCAGCCAGTGTAGGGGTGACTTGTGGTCAGCATTTCGTGTCCACCAGCCGCTAAAACTGGTTTTCTCAACGTGGAGCCGCAACTTATCATAGCTTCCCAATTCCTCACGATGCTGTGTGCTAATTTACAATACCTTCACCCTCATCATCAGTTATACTCCAACATAAATATATACCCTGTATTTTTATGATTATGGTCTAATACAATTTAGAACTAACAATGTGTAATAGAATATAAAGCGACGTGTTATTTATGGTCGAATTTCGACCACTTGGCAGACACTAGTATATAGGGTGTTGCAAAAAAACACAAACAACGGAGGTGAGGTGGTATATTGAGATGTATTGATCATTTTTTTATTAAGGTTCCAATGTCCGGAAATTATACGTTTTCACACTATGGCTAGCTAATTTGTCAAGAGTTCCGTTAGTTGGATTTCTAGACTCAAATACTTGACAATACTGTCAGTCACATCAAGTTTTCAAAATATCCACCTCCCATCTCATTGCAGAGCGTTCATCGGTGGTGTAGTGATTGGCGAACACGTTCAACTACGTCTGGCCTCGTTTGAATTATTTCTGTAGCAGCGTGGATCCATACGTCTGGCCTCGTTTGAATTATTTCTGTAGCAGCGTGGATCCATATGTGTCTCTACTGGAGTCTGATAAACAAACTGTTACATGTCCCCCACAAAAAGTAGTCGAAAGTGTTAAGATCAGGTGATCTCGGAGGCCATGGGACTGGTCCCCCTCTGCCAATCCATCGACCTAAATAAGTGGTATCCAAATGTCTCGTCACATTGGCATCGAAGTGAGCTGGAGCTCCGTCATGTTGCAACCACATTCCGTTGGGAATCACAGGTTCCGTACATGTGAGGTGTTGTCAAGTAATGAGTCCTCAAATCTTTTGAACTAACACTGATTTTGAGACGTAATTAACTAGTCATAGTGTGAAAACACAATATTTCCGGACATTGGTACCTTATTAATAAATGATCAACATATCTCAATATAGGTCCTACTAGCTCACCTCCATTCTCGGTGTTTTTTTGCAACATTCTGTATATAAATTGTTGTCATGGTTGTTTTCGATGCGTACTAGATAGGATTGGTGAAGAAGTATAAAAAATGTCAAAAATATTTTCAGGAGAATAACCGCAAGAACTCCATTTCTACGGAATTCGCTAATGGAGACAGCTGAAAACAAAGGCGATAGATGGAGAATAGAATTCTAGAAACAGTGAAATATATCATCATCATCATCATCATAGTACATTCACGAATTTAGGCCATTTGTTGACCTGTTTCGGCCTCAAGAGAAACTCCATCCAAGTCTTTTCAGTGGACGTCCTAGTTTTCTTCTTCCTGCAGGTTGATATCTTAACATTTGTTTGGGTATTCTGTGATCTTCCATTCGATGAACATGTTGCATCCATCTTGACTTATAATCAGAATTGAAGATTAATCCAGCCATTTCTAAAGAATTAAATTTCTATTGCGTGTGAGTAAAGATACAGAATCAAACAAACCATGACGTAATATTTCAAAATGTGGATACCGATCTCCATGTAACAATCACCAACATTATGGAACATTGCCCTAAAATTAAAAACTCGGTTGCAGAAGTGCATAGTCATCCTTCAAGTATTATCAATTTAATTTATCACTTAGTATAAAAAACGCAATGACTAGGCGACTTGGTTTGCTAGTTGCTGCATTCTACCTTCTCAATGGAGCAGAACTTTACACGGGAGGATAAAGGATTTATCTCTTTCTGTTTGGGTTTTCAGACTTCCCCCTCTTCCTATTCACTGGACAAATGTTAGAATAACATTCGATATTAGATTGGGCCAGTAATTGAGGCATTTATCCAAATTATTCTGGAGTAACAGGTTCTACTACTTCAGTAAAATTTATTCTACATCTTAAATGTAGGAAGACTGCTATAACACTGACCAACAAAAAATATTCTTTTTTTGTCTCAGAGATAAAAGTATGTGATTCTGATAGTTTTTTTTTCTGAATTTAAATATGATACCGGGTTTTCTCCATCACGCAAGATTTCCGAGAGATAGGAATTTATAATTTCAAACACTTTAATATTTTCTACATGATCAGCCTCATGGGCTAGTGGTTAGCGTTCCTGACTACTGTTCATGAGGTCCTGGGTTCGATTCTAGGTCAAACCATAAGAATTTTTCCTTAAAGGGAATCATTCCTATGGTTGCCGATGGTCTGGAATTTAGGTTAAGAAACCTCCTGGCGCTTCGTTATCATTTATCGTCCATCATATCATCGGGGTATCGAAACTCCGCCTTCCAGGCGCCCCAATTTCAGAAGTGGGTTAAAATTAAGCCAATGCCAGAAGAGATTACCAGAAATGTCGAAATTACAACCTGGGGAATTGAATAAAAAAATATTTTCTACATTCGTAACTACACAATATTCGAACATTCGGACTCACCTAGAATGTAAGAAATTATGATTTGTGGTATATTTCGCCCGTGGAGCATTCCTCTTGATGGTCCAACAATAATCGGCCAACGTATTAGGATTCCATTTGCCTTGATATCTCTTTTCCATAGCTGAAATCTGCTGATGAAAGTGTTCCCCGTGCTCATCGCTCTCTGCGCCAAAATTTTCCGGGAAGAAATCTAGGTTTATTAAAAAATATTTATTTAAATCCATTAATTGAAATTGAAATAAAAAAACTGTGGCTGATGGAGAAATTCCGAATACATATTTGAAAACATGATAAAAAACTGCATTAAGTACAACTATTGGTACTCATGAGACAAAAATCATGTTGAAATGTGTAATTAGTTAATTTTGTTTTTGCACGATAGTGAGTACTGTTGTACTTACAGAAATAGCGTCCATGACTAAAAGTTCAATTTCCTAAATTTCGGGGTTGCCAACCTATAAATAATTAAATAACTACACTGCAATACTACAAATTACCTACCTAGGGAGATAAGTAAAACCACTGCCATTTATGTATAGGCCTACTAGGTACAGTGTACATACAAAAATATTTCCAAAATGTTGTGTTAATATACATTATATGAAACAAATCACGACATTTTAAATGAACTGAACATTATTTGAAACAATATTGAAAGTTGACTTAACAAAATACAGTAGGTCTAAGGAACCATACTTTTTTACTTACAGTGCAATTCTTCTCCTCCAGCCACTTTCTGATTTTTTTTCACATCTTGATTTTGATTTTTCTGGCACTAAAGAAACACACCCAAACATCCACGCTTCTTCAATTTCGTCATTTTGATTACCATCATTCATACTTGCCGCCATTTTGATTCGTGTCACGGCCTGCTGTAGTCATAAATAAATTATTTTCCGCATTTAGCGTATATGGGCAGGACATGTGGAACCTCTGGGGGATGAACGAGGTGTATGGAAGCTTCTGGTAAGAAAACCAGAAGGGAAAAAGCCCAATTGGTAGGCCAAGAATGAGATGGGAGAATAATATTATCCATGATTTGAGGGGTGTGGATTATACGGGGGATGATTGAAAGACATTGGCTTAGGATAGGGATTTATGGAGAGCGTATGTCCGCGCGGCCATGAACCTATCGACTCGATAGTGCCAGTGAGTTAATTAGCGTTTATACATTGGCCAGAATGCTAACGTCAGTCTGTTGTTTATAATAAACGCAAATATTTTCAACAAATATGATATTTTAATATTATTTTTCATTTTGAAAAGACCATTGTGCAAAAAATAATGTACAACACACGTATGTGAAGTGTTTAATAGAATCTTCTTCTCCTTCTTCTTCTCTCTTTCAAGTATTAGGCGAAGGCCTGTTACGATCCTATAGAAAATTGTCCCTCCAGCGTTTCATAGGACGGCCCAGAGATCTTCGTCCTCTTGGTATATAATTATAAACAGTTTTGGGGATCCGATTTGAACTCATTCTTTCAGGATGGTGTTTCCAATTTAGTTGGCACTGTTTAATATATTCCAAAATTGGCGTAATCTTCAATTCTTTTAAGATATCTCGGAAATTAAAAACCTCGCTATCGCTAGGTTTTTAATCATTTCCTCACTTCTGTAAAAAACCACTTCCTCGCATTGTAATTTACTACGGTATTAGCTATTAGACCGGGAGGGCAGACTGCCTTGAGCACTACGGCCTGAAAGATCTATTGGATATCAAAGTGTTATGGAGATGAGTATAATGAAAGTCTACTCTGCGGTGTTATGTAAGTTGTACGTTTATTTTTTATTAACAACATGCTCCATTACAGAGTAATACTACCTGTTTAGAGTTTTTTTTCAAACCAATTAAAATTCACTTAAAATACAGTTCTAAGAGTACAATGATATAATAAGGAATAAAATAATAATAATAATAATAATAATAATAATAATAATATTGAATATAGGCACGTGGAATGTACAAGGAATTAGAAACAAAATTAATGAAGTAGCAGGAGAATTATTCCAGAACAATATAGATATTGCAGCAGTGACGGAAACAAAAAGAAAGGATCGGGAAATTCATATTTAGGAAACTACATACATTTTTGGTCAGGTGTAAATAAATCAAAAAGAGCTAAAGCAGGAGTATCAATGTTTGTAAAAAGAATACAGTAAAAACATAACAGAATATGAACATATTAATGAAAGATGCCTAAAGATTAAAATGAGCTTATGGGAAGAACAATGGTGTTCTTAGCAGTCTACGCACCAACAGATGATGCTGCACAGAGTCAGAAAGAAAAGTACTATTCAGTATTAGTGGAACAAATAGAGAAATACGAAGTAATGAAGAATTAATACTAATGGGAGATTTAAATGGGAAAGTGGGTAGAAGAAATAATGATGAAGCAGTAGGAAAATATGGGGAACAAGAAGTCAACGATAATGGAAATAGAATCATAGAGATGTGCAAACAACATAAATTAAAGATAGTAAACACATTTTTCGACCATAAGGATATTCATAAATTTACTTGGGAACGACCTAGTCTCAATCAGAAATCAATATAGACTACATAATTGTATAGCAAAATACTTCCTTATTTATTAAGGACTCAGGGTTAAAAGAGGAGCAAATTGTGGTTCTGACCACTATCTACTCACAGCACAGATCATCCCCAAATTCCCTACAGGGAAAAAGTGCATGATGAAGCAAGGGAATCAACAATGCAACCAAAGCAGGAAGAAAAATTTAAACTGTATTTATTTAATCAGGATAGTATCAAAAACTTATATAAAGAAAGACTGAGGATTAAAATTGAGAATTTGGATTACAAGGAAGACATAGAAGAAGAATATAATCAATTAAAGGAAATAATACTATCGGCAGCAAAAGAAGCATTAGGCACAATAAATAAAAAACAAAATACCCAAGATTGGTGGAATGATGATATTGAAGAATTAACCAAAAAGAAGAAAAAATGCTACTTAGAATGGTTGGCAAATAAAACAACAGAAATTGGATAGAATACAAGAGAACAAACGCCAAAGTTAAAAGGAAAGTGATAGAAGAAAAAAACAAATTATGGAAAAGCAAATGCCAAGAATTAGAAAGTTATATAGGAGGATCACAATCATCAGAAGTATGGAGATTTCTAAAAACACTGAAAACCAACCAAGGACCCAGCAAGTTAAATTTGTTAGCAAAATCAGACGCAGAAAAACATTACAAAGCTTTACTGTCAGAAACTAGAAATGAGTTTATGGAAACAACAGAAAATCCATCCATAGAAATGAACGCCCTGGAATTTGATACAATAGATATAGAATTAGAAATTCAAACCCTAAAGAATAAAAAGGCACCAGGGCCGGGAAACATACCAAATGAGTTAATTAAATATGGCCCAAAAAATTAATAGGTAGATTGAGGGACTTGTATAATAAGTGCATTGCAATACAGAAGATTCCTGATGAATGGAAAATAAGCTACATAGTACCAATATAACAAGAAGGGCGATAGAAGAGACGCAAAAAACTACAGAGGACTAAGTATAAATAACACATTATATAGAATATTTACGAAGTTATTAAAAACAAAGTTACAAAAAGATGTTAAAGACAAATTAGGAGAAGATCAAAATGGATTCAGACCAGGAAGGTCATGTGTTGACAATATATTTGCAATACAACAGTTAATTGAAAAACGGACTGCAGTTGGAGAAGAACCCATTTGACAATGATAGATTTAGAGAAAGCTTATGACTCAATTCCGAGGAACAAATTATGGGAAGTATTGGAGAAATACAATATTGACAGAAACCTAATAGAAATTATTAAACAAACCTCTAAAGATAACTCCTCTTATGTTAAAATGGGAAATATAATGTCTAATCCTATAAACACCTCAAAGGGATTGAAACAAGGGTGCAGTCTATCACCAATTTTATTTAATATTTATGTAGAATTTATATTAACGAAATGGAAACAAAGCTGCAAAGGTATGGTGATCCCAATAGGCAATAGATTTTTGCTGACATTACAATTTGCCGATGATCAACTGGTTTTAGCGCAAGACAATTTTGATATGGAATTCATGATAAAAAGGTTGAAAAGCACATATGAATCATGGGGTCTCACAGTAAATTTACAAAAAACAGAATATCTGGCAATAAATAGCAATGAAAGAGAAAACTTAGTATTGGAAGATGGAATCAAAATAAAGCAAGTGAAACAAACTAAATATTTGGGAATGATTATGGATAACATCGAAGGTATAGGCAAAGAGAACATAAAACATAGAATTGAATTGAGTAGCAAAATAATATCATCATTAAATTCCATATGGTGGGATAAGCATATTTGGAAAGACACAAAAAAACATATTGGTAAAACATTGGTGGAATCTGTTGCAATGTACGGAAGTGAGGTATGGACAATCAATAAGTACTACAAGAATAGACTAATAGCTCTAGAAATGGATTATTTACGAAGAAGTGCCAGAAAGTCTAAATTAGAACGTGTCACAAATAAGGAAATTAGAAACAAAATGGAAGCAGAAGAAAGCATAATTGAAAGAATTGAGGAAAAGGAATTAAAGTGGTTAGGACATGTTTTAAGAATGGAAGATGAGCGATGGCCGAAGCAACTATATGAATGGCATCCTAACAGAAAGAAGAAAAGAGGAAGACCAAGGTTAACATGGAAGGAAAACATGAAGAGAGTAATGCAAGCTAGAGGGCTAAGCATCGAAGATGCCCAAGACCGTAGGCTTTGGAGGTTTGGCACGGGAAGACGGCAGCAGCTGTAAAAACCCGAAGATAGATAGATAGAGAATAATAATAATAATAATAATAATAATAATAATAATAATAATAATATAATAATAATAATTATTATAAAAATTACAAAATTACGACACAATAACACTGTAATTAAACCAGAGTGCCTCTATGGAGCAGAAACATTAATTTTGAACAGAAAAAAGATATCGAATATATAGTGAAAAAAGAATGCAAAATTATAAGGAAAGTTTTAGGTCCACAAGTCATAGGTGAAGCATTTAGACTCAGAAAGAAAAAGGAAATAAAAATATATACAGACATTCATAGTGATCTTAGAAAACGAAGGTTAAAATTTTATGGCCATATTAAACGAATGAACTCAAATAGGCTTACAAAACAGAATTCTACGAAAACAGAAGTAAAACTCCAGTGGATACTATGAAGTGGATTGATGAAGTGAAAGATGACTTAAAATTGGCAGGAATTACTAAAGAAGATATCCCAAACAGAGATATATTTAGAATTAAGGTGAATAAGCGGCAAGTTGATTAAGAGGACAAACCGAAGAAAAATACTGGAACAACTTGGACAGATGATAGAAAACAAGCTCATGACAAATGAATGAAAGAAATTTGGGCTCAAAGGAAACGTCTCTAAGTACTTTGCGTTGTCCTACATGGGCTCATCCGCAATCAAAAAAATAATAATAATAGCAACAATAATAATGAGATAGTAACTAGAGTGCAAACTTAATACCTCGGATAGCGGACAGGATCCTCCGAAATGCGTGTTATTATGAATTGCAGAGACTTTTGATGTCCCAACTCCTTTCAAAAAACGTTAAACTGAAATTATATAAAACTATTATTCTACCAGTTATATTATATGGGTGCGAAACATGGACTCTTACTTCAAGGGAGGAAAGGAGATTACGAGTATTTGAAAATAAAGTACTTAAGAAAATTTTTGTACCAAAGAGAGATGAAACAGACAGGTGAATGGAGAAGACTACATAACAATGAACTACATGGTCTTTATAGGAAGCCAGATATAATAAGAACAGTTAAGTCTCGTAGACTGCGATGGGCAGGACATATTGCGCGTATGGGGATTGAAAGACGTGCATGGAAGCTTCTTGTAGGAAAGCCAGAGGGAAATCGCCCAGTTGTAGAACAAGAATGAGGTGGGAGAATAACATTAACTATGATTTGAGGGAGTAGATTATACAGGAAACGATTGGAAAACATTAGCTCACGATAGGAATGTAAGGAGAGATTATATCCGCGCGGCCATAAAACTAAGGGTTCGATAGTGCCAATGAGTAAGTAAGTAAGTAACTAGACTGCAATAATATGTTATTATTTCATTAATATTTTTGCAATTATTATTTTTTTTTATTGCGGATGAGTCCATGTAGGACTACGCAAAGTACTTAGAGACGTTTCCTTTGAGCCCAAATGTCTTTCATTCTTTTGCTATGAGCTTGTTTTCTATCATCTGTCCAAGTTGTTCCAGTTTTTTTCTTCGGTTTGTCCTCTTGGTCAACTTGCCACTTATTCTCCTTAATTCTAAATATAATCTCTGTTTGGGATATCTTCTTTAGTAATTCCTGCCAATTTTAAGTTTTTTTTTGAGTTCATTAATCCACTTCATAGTATCCATTGGAGCTTTACTTCTGTTTTCGTAGAATTCCATTATCTATTTTGTAAGCCTATTTGAGTTCATTCGTTTAATATGACCATAAAATTTTAACCTTCGTTTTCTAATATCACTATGAATGTCTGTATATATTTTTATTTCCTTTTACTTCTGATTATTATTATTATTATTATTATTATTATTATCATTATTATTATTGTATTCTTTATTATATAATTGTACTGTTAGAACAGGATTTTAAGTGAATTTTAATTGGTTTGAAAAAGAAAACTATAAACATGTAGTTTTACTCTGTAATGGGGCATGTTGTTAATAAAAAAATACGTTGTCTTGCATGTACCACACACCAGGTTCTACTACAATGACCCATATCTTTAATTTTGGGTTGGGCCCGCGGCCGCGAGTGGGGACAACAACCTTCCATTTGGCACATTCTATCCTTATTTATTGCGCAGGCTTGGAATCATTAGGTAGCATCCTGGTGGTCAACACTAGATCCCCGCAAACACGTTTTCAACAAATATTGATTGCTAAACAATTTTTTTTCCTAACATGAGATGAGGTGAAGGGCGATATTTATGAATGAGAAATCATATGAAGGGTAGGGAAAGGGCTAATGGATTGTGTTGGTGGGATAAATTTAGGAAAGCGGAAGAACCTCGAGAAAAACCTGAAAAAATAAAGTAAGGCCCACCAACAATACCCCCGTGGAACCGACTGGATTCGAGTGTGGCATCCTAGCCACGCATCCACCGAGACACCGTGCCATATTTACTTAATTACATTTTAATCAGTATCTTGTCACCACTTTCATTGTTCAATATTTACGGAGGCTTTTAAAAAATCTGTAAAAATAGGAGAATAAATTACATGCCAATAATTTTTTCTAGTTTTTAGCATTGTATATTTTTCAGTAGAATGAGGAGCTGGCCCATTGCTACACCCCCTAACCTGGAGGACCAGGTAATTTATAATCAAGGTTGCTTTTTCTAGCCTTTAGTGAATCCACATTGAACTACAAGGCAGTAGCTGTTAGTTTTGGTTCGCCTCGGGTATTTCATTACCCTGATACCACCCATATCTGGGAAGCATTCCCCTATCCACCACCTGGGGAGGCACCCGATGGGGGACTAACAACCCAACTCGGTATATTTCAAGTTCTGTTAAAAAACATTTTATTTTATGGGTTCGAAACCTGGACAATAAGTATAAAACAAGCCAACAAGCTCTTATCCGTAGAAATGGATTTTTGGAGGCTATCGACAAGAAATTCACGAAGAGATAAAGTCAGAAACAGCGCAATAAGGGAAATTATACAAGTTGAAAAAAAAATATTAGAAAAAACAGAAGAAAAACGTCTGAAATGGTATGGACACCTCATAAGAATGGAAGAAGAGAGAATACCAAAGAAGATCCTTGATTGGAAAGCTGATAGAAGAAGTGGAAGAGGCAGACCTAGAGAACGTTGGTTAGATGAGTGAGGAGAAGTATGGAAGCTAGAGATTTGAGGGAAAAAGATGCTTTAGACAGGAATCTCTGGCTACAAATCACTTTGGGTTGAAGGAGAAACACTGCATTTTGGAATATTCCTAATAAAAAAAATTCAATTGATGTTGACACATTTTAGTAGAGTCTAATTAAAATCTAACGTAGGAACAGATGATGATTTAAAAAGGAGACGAAATGTTTTCTTTGAAGAACAGTAAAATGTACATGAAAGCGTAATTCTACGTTTAATATATAACTAACCACTGGTACTACTGAACCCTGTTGTTCATTCCGCACGGCCATGCATCTGTATCGTGATCTAATGTTTTCCAAGTATTGCCTGTTCAATTCCTCTTCCTCAATCATGGTTAGTGTTAAACTCCCATCTCATTTTTGACATGCCTTCTGCCGTAGTTATCGTCTAGTCGATTTACGGGAGGTGAAGGAACCTCAAATATGAAAGAAAAGATCGCTGACAAAAAATTGTCGACTATTTCACGCCCTCATTTGAATTTTCGTAGCTATTACTTGAAATGTTAAAGAGCGTTTGTTAAATAAGTAAAAACACTAACTATACTCACATAAGTAGGTAGATAATTTTGCAACTGAGCCGGAATTTAAACCGATATCCACATTTACGCGTTGTCGCTCTACTACTGAGGAATTAGATACACATCAATACCTTTTAAAATTTATGACGAAAAATGGTTGAGGTCGTTTGTAAATTAAAATTGATTCCTGAGATCTCAGTCTTCTTCAACTTTGGATGCAAGATGTGGAGTGCTTTCGGAGCATATGCTCCATCACCAGCTTGAGAATCTTGCATAGAGGGTTGACGTCATTAGGTGTGTTTTCATTAAGCAGGTGAGTGTTTCTTGTTTCTTTTAATATCTCAATCTCTTCGAGAATGTTGATTTTCAATTTGTTATTTTCTCTATGAATGATGGATAATGTGTTATCGATGGTATTAAATTGATGACCTGTTCTTATGACATATTTTGCAAAACTAGATTTACCTTTATTAAGTCTGAAGTCCATAAAATGTCCATTATATCGTATATTGAAATTTCGAAATCACACACAATGATGTCAATCCTCTATACAAGATTCTTACGAGTACTAGTATCAATTTACAAGCTAATGATGGAGCATAGGCTCCGAAAGTACTCCAAAACTTGCATCCAAAGTTGAGGAAGACTGAGATCTCAGGTATCTATTTTTATATTTTAATTTAGATACACATCCCGGAGCAAGTACAAATTCCCCTCTCTTCAATCCCCCAGTCCTCTGCAAGTAGTGAAACCTGTCTTCACAAGAATTAATGGGAGTGCTTCCACTGTGAAAAGCCATTATGATTGGGTTTCACTGAAAAATCAGCTAATTAAAACACTTGTATGTAAATTATTGTATCTAGACAAACTATCAGTATGGAAACGTTCACATAATTAGAGAACATTTTGCATCTTGGCCGGAATTTGAACGCAAGATAGTGAGGGGAATTTATGCTTGCTCCCGGGATATTTGCCTAAGTAGTTCAATGGTAGAGATTCAGTGATTAAAGCTGGAGATCGTTGTTCAAATCTCAGCTCGTTTACAATGCTTTTTAGTTTCGTGAACCATTTTCAACCGACGACTTTTCTGGAAACAATTTCCAACTATCTATACTCTTTGCAAGAAATGTTCACATCCTCGGCGGTGGAAGAAGAGCTAGTAAAGATTCTGATAGTTACTTAGGGTCAGTTTCACCAAGAGAGGTAAATGTATTACGCCAGTTTACTCCATGTATAATGCATAGCTTAAACTGGCGTAATACAGTTACCTCTCTTGGTGAAACTGGCCCTTACTGGATGGCCAAAACGGGTAGCGAGATTAACGGAGATTAAGTTAAACGTCATGAAATTGCTATACATCTCTTCAATCATTGTGTTTTCGGTACAAGACTGGGATGCCAATTAGCAGATAACAGTAGAGCCAGGAAAAACACGAAACCAAACTACACGTATTCTGTATAAAGTAGATAAAGCTAAAGTTATTTTTATTCATTTTACATCATATTTCTTCTCCATTTGGCGTAACGGTTTTAAGAGTTTGAACATAGTCTCGTTAACGATGCCCACACAGCTCTTTCTATGATTTTCGTCTCTACATTTTCACTTGTAATTTTCTGAGTTCGTCTTACACGTCAATCATTAATCTTAATCTGGGCATTCCTCTTTATCTCCTTATACTTCTGTTTTTTTTAATCTTTCTAACAGTTTATATCATGGATTTTCATCACATACACTACTCAAAAAAATTAGAGGAAGACATGTTTAAACCAAAACCACAAAATAAATATTGTAACAATTTAATTTTTGAGAGTCAGATATTTTGAGTTCAAGTAATGTTTAAAATCAGATTGAAGATATTCTGGGTTTTATTATTTTCTCTGAATATTTTAGTGAAATTCCAAGAGCTGCTGAAACCAAAGTGAGTTCGTATTGATTTATTTTTAATTTTAAACAGGTTTGAAGAATAATCTGTGGTAGGGAATTATTATTTTTGTGTTCTCTGAAGCTAATACAGATATCTGAATGAAACATCAGTTACATTGATTGAAGATGGCCATTCCAATATGCAAGTTTTAAAAACTCTTACAATATTAGGCTAATTACATTTATTTTCTAACTAATTATTGATAATAATTCTCCATTCTGGCACGTGGATTCACGAATTTTACGTAAAACTTTCTTTTTTTCCACGTCACTAACAAAGTTTACCCTTTTATCATTTTATTTTACATACCTGGCAGAATTAAAAAAATAATGAGTAAAGGTGATAACATTATTCGTTCACATTTCGATTCATCACAGTTCGATTCGGTTTAATTTGAAATATATCAGTATTTCATCAGTTTATGTTTTGTAAAAGAGTTGAGAATGTAATATTATATTTTCAAAAATTGTGTGGAAAATATGAGTTCTAGGAAAAATCTATTCAAAATTCCCTGACATTCACTTTGCAGTTAAGAAAGGTAGGAAAACTTCAACTGTTATTCTCCCAGTTACGTGGATGCGAAACTGGACTCTTAACTTAAGGGAGGAGAAAATATTATGATTACTTTAGAATAAAGTTCTCAGGATTTTTTTGGACCAAAGAGAGATGTACAAACAGGTGAATTGAGAAGCCTGCATTACAGAGATCTACACGATATTTATAGGATACACTGGTCAACATGATTTTTGCTCATGAGTACCAATAGTTGTACTTAATGCAGATTTTTATCGTGTTTTCAAATATGTATTCGGAATTTCTCCATCGCCCACAGTTTTTTTATTTCAATTTTAATTAATGGATTTAAATAATAATTTTTAATAAACGTTTTTTTGTCCATTTTTCCATTGTAAAATAAAACGGGGAGCACTTTCATCAGGGGATTTCAGCTACGGAAAAGAGATAGCAAGGCACATGGAATCAAAATATGCTGGCCGATTATTGTTGGACCATCAAGAGGGATGCTCCACAGGCGAAATATAGCAGAAAACCGTCATTTTGTACTTTCTAGGTGAGTCCGAATGTTCGAATATTGTGTAGTTACGAATGTAGAAAATATAAAGTGTTTGAAATTATAAATGCCTGCCTCTCGGAAACCTTGCGTGATGGATAAAAACCGATATCATATTTGAATTCAGGAGAAAAAACACCATCAGAATCACATTTTTTTTTCTGAGACAAAAAAAAAGTTTATTTTTGTTGCTCACTGATACCATTATAAAGAACAGTTAAGTCTCGTAGACTCCTTTGGACTGGACATGTGGCGCCAATGAGGAATGAAAGAGAGACATGGAAGTTTCTTGTAGGAAAACCAGAGGAATAACGCCCAGTAGGCAGACCAAGAATGAGATGTAAGAATAACAGTAACCATGATTTGAGGGAAATAGATTATACAGGGGATTATTTGAAAAATTAACTAAGGATAGTGATGTATGGAGAGCTTATATCAGCGCGACCATGAATCTACGGGTTCGATAGTGCCAGTGAGTAGTAAGTTAGAGGAAAACTTCAAGCAGAAATCTTGCACTGTTCGAAACAGTGATTTAGGCCTACTTTTTGTTAATAACCATGTACAAAACCAGGAAAAAGTATGTTTTAGCACCTATTTACATTCTTCTGAATCAGTTTCTCAACTACAAACTATGAAAAGAAAAACACTCAGAAAATTTAATTATATTTTTTATAAGATCGGGACCAGAGGGCCAATTTCGTGGACTTGAGTCTGTGCTGCAGGATGCTTGTTCTTATTAACTATCTCCGTACTGCCTGAGGCGAACCTGCGAACCACTCTGTGTGTTCAATTGTAATAACAAAAAGAACTTGATAAACTAAACACTTTTAATACTTGTCAGAAATCGTGTTTTAATTACATAAATAAATATTAAACCTTATTGCTGCTGCCATCAGACCATTGAATCAACAAAGAAACTATCATGGAAATGTAACAACATTATATATTCAATGAAACTATCGCATGCATTTGAAACTAATTAACCGAACTTCTGCGTTCTTGACTACAAAGCTAAAGGCTCAGAGTTCGATTCCTGGACTTAGACGTGCAGATTTTTCTCTAAACAGGACCTGAACAGGTTTGAATTACATCACGTTCTAGGTGTTTATGAATGTTTACGTGTGATCTTGATATGTAAAAAATTGCAGGATACAGGAAAGAAACTGGGTACCGTAAGTAACTTTTAAATAAAAAAAACTACTTTTTTATTTGTAAGCCAAATTTTGAACGCAAATAAACCCACGACAAAACTGGTTTTTTTTTTTTTTTTTTTTTTTTTTTTGCTGTTTCGAACTTCTAAAAGGTAGTCCTTTCCATGGATAATCTTATGATAGATCAAATTTCATTTAGACAAAAAAGTGACTTACGTGTTCTTTTTCCTATATTCAGGCTGAATATTTATATATAAATATGGTGCAAATGTTTTCTGGCAGGCATTGAAAAATTACCTTACTCTTTCTTGATAGAACGTAATTTGGAAAATCACATAAGTTCATAATTTTACAGTTAACTATTTATGATTTGGTGGTATTTTAATATTTGAACCATACTGAAGATGCATTCACACACCATTCGCGATTGTAGAGTTCGTGAACTAATGAATAGAACATGTTAGGCTAAATATTTGAACTCTGTTTATCGGCTAATTGTTTGAACCAGATGTGAAATGAACAGGTATAAGATATATAACTGCCACAGCGGATTTAATGACGAGGGTTAACAATAAAGAAAATAATGTGCATAATATTTTACTAGATTTCAAAATTCCATAAATTTAAAAATCCGGCCTTGAAATACAGATACTTATTTACTCACTTGCACTATCGAACCGGTAACTACATGGCTGAACGGATATAAGCTCTCCATATATCTCTATCCAGAGCTAATATTTTCCAATCATTCCATGTATAGCCTAATCTACTTCCTTCAAATAACACTGAGCAATAAAAAAAACTTTTTTTGTCTCAAAGAAAAATATGTGATTCTGATAGTATTTTTCTCCTGAATTCAAATGTGATATCAGGTTTTCTCTATCACGTAAGGTTTCCGAGAGACAGACATTTATAATTTCAAACACTTTAATATTTTCTACATCCGTAACCTCACAATATTCGAACATTCAGACTTACCTAGAAAGTAAGAAATTACGATTTTCTGCTATATTTCGCCTGTGGAGCATCCCTCTGATGGTCCAACAATAATCGGCCAGCATATTAGGATTCCATTTGCCTTGATATCTCTTTTCCATAGCTGAAATCTCCTGAGTTAGCTCATTTGGTTTTATTTTACAATGGACAAATAGACGAAAAAACGTTTATTAAAACATAATTAATTAAATTCATTAATTGGAATTGAAATTAGAAAACTGTGGGTGATGGATAAATTCCGAATACATATTTGAAAACACGATACAAAACTGCATCAAGTACAACTATTGGTACTCATGAGACGAAAATCATGTTGACCAGTGTAATGGTTAGTGTTATTCTCCTACCTGATTCTTGGTTTTCCTGCCCCTCTTTCATTCCCCATTCGTGCCACATGTTTCTGCCCATTGCAGTCTACGAGACTTATCTGTTCCTATCATACCTTTTTTCTGTCTAATGCCACCAGATTGTCTTTTATGACATTTCTAGCTTTTTTCCTGGCATTGGCGGGATTATAATCCGTTTCTTAAGTTGGGGTACCTGGAAGGTGGAGTTACGTTACCCCGATGATATGATGGGTGATAAATGATATTGAAGCATCAAGAGAATTTCTAACCTTAACTTAATCAAAATTTCAGACTATGAGAAACCACAGGAATAATTCCTTTTAAGGAAAAACTCCTTTGATCTGACCAAGAATCAAACCCGGGACCTCACGCTGAACACTAGCCCATGAGGCTGGTCGTTCTTATTATATCTGGTTTCCTATGGAAATCACGTAGCTCACTGTTATGTAAAAATGTTGAAATATAAAAATTATGACCTTTGCCATACTTGAAACATAAAACTATATTTAAAATTCATTGGTGAACATTTTTTGACAACTCACCTCATAAATTTAGTGTTTTCACAAAATCGACATTTGCAAGTCTTTTCCATTAGTCTGTCTGTTCATCTATCTTTTGTCCAAATTTTACCTAAAAAAATTTATTCTCATATACTCGTAATCTTTCAGTAAAATTTATTTAAAACTTTTTCCTGACAAGAATAACTTCGTGAATTATCAAATACGGAATGTATTAGAAAAAATAATGTTCAGTTACGTATATATTATGCTATGTTTTGTGAAATATGTAAAAATATGTACTATACCCCGAAACATGGACAAATATGAAGAAACAAATGAGTCTTAAATCACTCCAAATAACCTAACGTAAACATATGAATAGTTTTAACTGAAAATAACATATCATCATCATCATCATCATCCAGGGATTACGCCTGTTGGCTCGTTCCGGTTTCATGAAAGCTAGAATTGTTAACATTTTTCAGAACATCTTCTGTGTGGGCGTCCAACATTTCTCCTTCCGTGCGGTTTATAACGTAGCAATAATTTTGGAAATTATTCATCTGGCATTCTATCAATATGTTTTTTCCAGTCGTTCCTATTATTTAATTATTCGGTCTGTAAGTTTGAAAATATTTAGTTCCTTTCTTATATCTTCATTTCTTTTCTTATCCAGCAGAGTATATCCTGCTATATTTCTTAAAAATCTCATCTCAGCTGCTTCCAATCTTTGTTCTTGTCTTTTAGTGATCGTCCAATATTCTCATCCATACATCAATACATGAACAGCCATTCCTTTATAAAATTTCATAATATAAATATTATAAATACTGCGTGGTAATTAGTAATATTTCAATTGTAAAATAAATACCTGGCTAGCTACACATTATGCTTGATTGTATATAGCCTTAATTTTGAATTGTCTGAAGGGAACAGGAAGAAATTTAATTTAATTAACGCAGGAGGAATGTATGACATTGAAACTGGTGCAGTTAATTAAAAATGTAATCTAGCAATTCGTAAGTTATTATGTATACTAATGTTTGATTTAAATGTGAGCCTTCTGGCGATATAATTATGGCCGTATCACTTACGTATCCCCAACCATTACATGCTTGCAATACAAATTTTAGACTAATTGTCACACCGCACGTGTTACTGTACGCGAACACTTTTCAAATGCCTTCTAATTCCTTTGGACATTTTAAAAATATTTTATTTGATTTAAATTATACAGAGCGTTTCAGAATAAGTATTACAGACTTTTAGGGATTGTAAAGCGGAATTAGTAGATAAAGCTTTGATAAATAACTCATGTTAGTAAACGTACCATTTCGATGTAAAATAGGTTTGAAGATCGAAATAAAATGGGCTGATATCGTTGTGTCTTGTGATTCAGAATAAATATTACAGACTTTTAGGGGTCGTACTACAAATGCGGTTCCACGTGGTGACCCTGTTCTTTGTTGCACAAAGTTTATCTGCGACGCATGTTTTCATACACACGGCCCACAAGACCTGATGTGTGCTCAATAATATCTGCTGTCGACATACTTCGTTCAAAAGATCTTCCTCCGATTTGACAACCCCTAGAAGTCTGTAATACTTATTCTGAAACACAAGACATACGATATCAGCCCATTGTGTTTCGATTTTCAAAGTTATTTTACATTGAAATTGTACGTTTCCGGACATGGGTTCCTTATCAAAACTTTATCTACTAAGTCTCCTCTACAACCCTTAGAAGTCTGTAATATTTATTCTGAAACACCCTAAATAAGTTAGAGGCGGCTCCATGGCGCCAGCGGTTAGACTCTCGCCTATCACCGCAGAGGTCTCGAGATCGTGTCTCGGTCACTCCATGTGGGTTTCCTGGTGGACGAAATGGAACTTAGGCAGGTTTTTGTCGTACATTTCCCATTTTCCCCTGCAACAAATTCCATTCCACTATTTCTCCATACTCACCTCATCCATTTTCGTTCATCTGCCCCTGTGACAATTTATTTTCCTCTTCTTTATGAGTTCCAGCATTGTTCTTCCTTCACCCACCCTTTCTAACAGCAATTATAATATGGTGACTAAATTATGATTATAAAATATATTTTAAGAAATAAATATTTCATTACAACGAAATATTCTGTAATTCTGAATTTTAGAAAGCATTTAATTTATTTTGCTTTTAAGTTTATTTAAGTTATATTTTTATTCTCTTCTCACCAGAAAATCTATTTTATATGGGATATTGTTTATTTCTTACTCTCACGGAGTGGTGGTCTGAATTACTATTTAATCCCCTCGTATATATAGACTTGAGCCTGTTCTGAATTAATCAATGTCTACCTGATTATAAAAATAGTAATAGCAATACAAATAGTAATAGTTTAATAGTAATACCACAGATTTGGGATTCTATGGTAATACCATCGGAGGATTTTTTTTTGTATGTCCTGTAGAAAGAAAGTACTCATTTTGCTTAATTTAGTTTTGTAGTCGCTAAATCTATCAATCTCCATCCGTTATTATTACAAAATTTATACAAAATAATCAAATTGTAATAAAATGGCTAGAAGTAGGTGACAAATGGCCAGGAAAACTATTAGTAGCTTTTTCACAAATTTGTAGCTAGTCATGTTTTCAAAATGGCCAGATCTAGCCACAAAGTGGCTAAATTGGTAACCCTGTACACAAATATCCTCCTACAATTTTATCTCTGAACTTGATTTCATAGAAAATGTTTAACGTTATTGACGGCATTCGAAAAGTAAGATTCCTCATAAAACGGATTAAAGTAAAGTAAAGTGATCCCACAAACAGACCCGGAGGCCCTTGGGGTAGTAGGAGGTTAAGGCTCCCACTTTTTCTAGACAATCGGCACTTTATGTCAGCCGGGTTGTCAGCCCTGCGTGACGGCCGCCTTTACCCCCAGAACAGATGTCTGGTACTCATTTCCGTTAGAGGCTGAGTCGACCCCAGGGCCATAGTGCCGCCAGAAGGTTTGGATCAGTTTTAAAAATCCTGACCCCAACGGGACTTGAACCCTCGACCCCCCCCGGCTTGTAGCCCAGTGCCTTAACCACTACGCTACGGCGATATAAAAAATAATTTTTAACTATTGCATATTATTAACTATTTTGGCAGACAAGTGCCCCAGAGTTAGAATCTGGCCATGTATATTATTTACAGTGGTCTCATATTTCAGAAAGTTTCGAAACGAATTATTTTAATCCAAGTAACTTGATCGCTTCGAAACTTAATCATGAAACACTGATAGATGAAATGCGAGATAATTTCATTTGCAATAACATAAGTTGAATTATGCAATGCAGCATCATGACTCATAATGTCATCGTGAAACATGAATGTGAAAAACACATTTGAAATATTACTCTTGTAAACTGTCAAATGGCGAAAGGAACTCACTGTCAGTAAGAAATGACAACTGCAGTAAATGATAAGATTTGACGAGATGCTTATGGATACCGGTCGACAATAAAGTACATCTCTCTTCACCAACACGCTTCCTCAGTGGTGTCCAATCATAACGAATATAGGGACCAGAAATGTTCTCTAATCAGGTGACGGATCGCAGATGTAATACTGTATATAATAAATAATAGTTTTAAAAAACTAAAACAACACGCTTTATTAGAAAACCGAATTAAAAAATGAAAAATAATTTGAATTTCCAACACGCTTGGGATAAATAATTTTACCATCAAAAGCGTGGGGTGCTCTTTATCAATTAATATATTTGATAATAAACAGATATTGGTAAAAGTAAAGTCTCTAAGAAAAAAATGTAAAAATCATAAAAAGCACCCCACGCTTTTGATGGTAAAATTATATATCCCAAGCGTGTTGGAAATTAAAATTATTTTTCACTTTTTTAGTTCGGATTTCTAATAAAGCGTGTTGTAGTAGTTTTTTAAAACTATTATTTATTTTTTATTTTTTAGTTTTAATATTTTACAGAATAAGATAAAAATGTAAATATCTTTAAATTCGATACTATTGTAGTATGAGCTAAAAGTAATACTCTTCTGAAAAAAAACCTCCCAGCCGCATTTGAACCAGCGACCTACGGATTACTGAAATTATATACCATTAGAGTTCACCGCTCTACCAACAGAGCTCTTACAACGATTGACTAAAAAGTCGACAAGTCCGCAACCTATTATACCAGTTTTCATTTTTTTTGATTTTCTGATGATTCTGGCCAGGATTTTAGAAACAAAATATGAAATTATTATACTGTCACGGGTATTTTACAAGTATACAAAGATTCAAGTCAATCCAATGTTTTTAGGTGCGTGAAAATCGTGTTCCAAGATTCCGTTACATAGATACAAAGACACTTTTTTTGATTTTCTGGCGATTCTAGCCATGATTTTAGAAACAAAATATGAAATTATTGTATTGTCACGGATCTTTTACAAGTGAACAAAGTTTCAAGATCGATTCAACGATTTTAAGTGGGTGAAAATCGCGTTGAAAGATTCCGTTACATAGATAGATAGATACAGGTCAAGCTAATATAAAGCGTGTAAAAATGCATGTTTGTTCGTACTTTTATGCGCGGCCATTCCGTTGATCCGATTTTGAAGGGACTTTTTGAAAATGTTCAGGAGTTTCCCGGGATGAACATAGGGGCCAGAAATGTTTTCTAATCAGGCGAAGGATAGCAAATCTAATATATAAAAATGAATGTTTGTTTGTTTGTTTGTACTTTATGCGCGGCCATTCCGTTGATCCGATTGTGATAGGGCTTTTTGCAAAATGTTCAGGAGATTCCCGGGATGAACATAGGCTATAAGAGAGTTGTGATACTCAAATCCTACACCCTTAAAAATCGTCCTTTGTAGTGGAAAACGTGAAAAAATAGCTCTTTGGACGCTTTAATGGCTTACGCTGCCTAAACCATAACAAATGCATACAATTAATGTGCACAGAATTGAATATCTCAAAAAGCTCTACAAAAAAGTCCGGGACAGCATATGTTTATTTCTTACGGATAACTCGCAATAACCATTTTAGTCTTTCATTGATGTCAAGAAGATCGAGGCAAGTAGGTAGAATGTAGATTCCTATGCAAGCATTGCAGCACATGGCGAGTATTCTTTTACGGATAACTCACAATAACGAATTTTGTCCATTAGCTCATTTAAGCCAAGAAGATCGAGATAAGTAGATTCCCGGGCAACACGGGTAATCAGCACGGGGAATCTTAAAATAATTACGATATACATTTATAATTATTTTTCATTTTACTTATTCAACTAATCATAAGAAGTACGTTCATTTTTATCTTGCAGCTCATTTCTGCCAAGAAGATCGGGATGGGCAGATTCTCGGACAACGCCGGATAAACAGCACGGGGTATCTAAAAATAATTACGATAAAATGTTTCCACTTACTTATTTAACTACGCATAAAACACATAATTTTCGTACTTCAGCTCATTTATGTCAAAAAATTCGGGATAAGTACATTCCCGGGCAACGCCGGGTAATCAGCACGGTATGTCTAAAAAATATAAATTTATAATTATTTTCTCTTTCACATATTCAACTAAACATAAAACACATTAATTTTAATTTATTTAGGTATAACAGAGTACATCGGGTATTAGCTAGTCGATAATAAAATATATTATTCAACCAAAATTGTAATCAACAAGTACACTTTAGTTACTTTTTATTTATTAGAAATTTCTCTATAATACAGTAGTTTTCCTACAACCCACTGATAATTTTACTCCTCCATAAATCCCTATTCTCTGCATCACTCTCTGTTAATCGTCTCGACACCATACTCCTATGCACTCCTTGAACCCACTGTTCTTTTGGTCACCCCTTTTTTTTCTTTTGCCCTTCGCTTCAAAATTTAATAACGTTAGTTACTACTTATGAAAAAGTATACAATTATTTTACATGGAGCATAAATACTCAATTTGAATATTCGAAAATACAATCGCACTGAAGGGACATAGAGGAGGGATTATTCATTTCGATAACCTTGTCCTTGGTTACATGGCATAGTGCCACAAAAATTCTCTCGCTACTAGGGGTTGTTCCGTGCATGAAAATGTTTATCAGTGCAGAATCATTAATGGTCTATAAACTTGGCGTTTTTATTCTGGTTATCCTAAAACTAGTTTCCAAGACCCTCTTCATTTCCCGCTAATTGCTTGAAAAAGAGGGGCAGAGGAGAACACTGGTTAAGGTAGTGAGAGATGTACAGTCAAGGCTAAAATATATTAGCACGGCATTTTGTTAACTTCCAAACCAACAGATATAAAATATGTATGCACAGAAAGCCAACTCCAGAGACGAAAATTCTGGAGCTGCTCTGTGATATATTTTTCTCACAAAAATCAACATAAATTTAGTAACAATAAAACTCGTTTCCACACAAATAGAAGAAACATTTTTTTATTAAAACAACAAACGGTTAATGTACTTAGGCTTCATTTTTTCATGCAACTAACTCCTGGATTGCCTAACTAGCACAATGGTAGAACACCAGCACGTAAAACTGAATAACTTTAGTCCAAATCCCGGTTTTTTCTTCTTAGTATATAATTTCGTCCCTAATGCAGACATGGGGAGATATCGTAACCATTGTAATTTAGTTACACTTGTTTCCCAACAGATGTTAATGAGTGACACGTGGTCAGCACTCAACGAGACATCTAGTTGGCAACTAAGGTAATACTAGAACAATTGAATATCAGTTAAATTTTGCTCAGATGCCTTTTATTCAGGCTTGTGGTTATTTTACGAGCCTGAATATCTTCAGACTCGGGCCTACGGCTTAAAGTCCCTCCCAACAAAGAATTTCCTGTTCAATTGTAACAGCTTCTGCGTGCGAACAGAAAACCTGAGTATCTTAATTTAAATATTACGTTCGTAATTATTTTCTTATGTATAATCTATTCATATAAATTTTAATATGATTGAAATTAATTACAATGTTCTGAAATGTCAGATCCTTTCAGTAATTTCTATAAGGGCAGCTAAACTCCTAACTTCCGAAGATGATAGCGAAAAAAAAAAAAAAAGATTCGTCTCAAACGTCGGCGCATATCATTTACTGAACAAAATACGGAACCAAATACTTTAAATTAGGTATAAATTCAAACTTACCACTGCAGATCAGAAGTTTTGGGCACAGCCAGTAAGTAGAATTACATACCTGCAATGTTAATAATGAATAGTTAATCAAAATGGTACATAATAATAATAATAATAATAATAATAATAATAACAACAATAATAATAATCTTCTTGTATCTTGTAAACCCATGTTTCCCTTAACAGAGATTTAGGCGCTCTCCTCCTGCAAAGAAGAATTTGAACCATACTAATTTAGTTACACTTGTTTTCGTATAGATGTAATTTGAGTGGTCCGTGGTCAGCGTTCCGCCTCATACTGACATCTAGGAAACCAAGGTAGTAGTAGGACGGGAAAAATCGGTAAATTTTGCTTAGAGGTCTTTTCATTCAGGCTTAAGGATCTTTTACGAGCCTGAAAATCTTCAGTCTCGGGACCCCGGCTTAAAGTCCCTCCCGGAGGACTTGCTCCTTCGATTTTCCATCCTAAAATATCCATCGACCCCGGCCGGGTTTGAACCCACAACCCTCGGGACCAGAGGTAAGGAGCATAACACAATTCCACCGCGGCCGACTATAATAATAATAATAATAATAATAATAATAATAATAATAATAATAATAATAATAATAATAATAATAATATTAATAATAATAATAATAATAATAGTAATATAATAAAATAATAATAATAACACTAATAATAATAATAATAATAATAATAATAATAATAATAATAATAATAATAATTGTATTGTAAGCCCATGTTTTCCCTTTACAGAGATTTAGGTGCTCTCCCCCTACAGGGAATTATTTGAACCATACTAATTTAGTTACACTTGTTTTCGTATAGATGTCATTTTTAAGTGGTCTGTGGTCAGCGTTCCGCCTCATACTGACATCTAAGAAACCAAGATAGTACTAGGACGGGAAAATTCGGTAAATTTTGCTTAGAGACCTTTTCATTCAGGCTTGAGGATTTTTTACGAGCCTGAAAATCTTCAGATTCGGGACCCACGACTTAGAGTCCCTTCCGGAGCACTTGCTCCTTCGATTTTTATAATAATGATAATATTAATAATAATAATAATAATAACAATAATAATAATTTTATTCCTTCTTTCTTCTCTATCTTATTTTAACATTTCACCATACAGGTATATTTATATATCGCACACAGTGGTGCATACACTGGCACGACCTTCGAGAGAGGGATTTTAAACTTTGGACCACATACTCTATGGACAACAGAAGGACATGGAGGGTCACTCCGAATGAGTGATCAGTTCAATTCAAAACCTCATCCGAGACAACACAACACGAAGTCGAAACACACAATTCATACACACACACACACACACACACACACGTTCATACTAAACATAGCGAATAGAATGATGATGATTATGGCCAGATGATGTGCGTGAACCGTTTGGGTCTTAACTTTCTTGTCATTTGTCTTCAAGGAAGGAAAAACCGCGAAAGAAACCTTTCCCAAGAAATTGGTCCCGACTGCGGATCGAACCCGTGCACGCTGCGTACGCGTCAGCGACGCTATTCTGAGGCCGATGGAAATGTTTAAAATAAATTTATTTATTTATTTTGCCTAGTGTAGATAAGGCCATGTGGCCTTCTCTTCCACTCACCTGGACAGACATAGTATGTTTACATTTAAATACAAAAACCGCTGTAACATTATATATAAACGATTATTTGGTCAAACTGAAAAATAATAAAAGTAGCATCTAATAACTCAATAAATTTAAGGACAAATTAAAATAATAAAATAATATATACCCAAAGGAAGAACAGCTCGTATCTGCTATATAGAAAAAAATACAAGGAAAGTAATAACATATCCATCCCTCCATCCATAGTAATTCTGCCCGAGGACAGGCCTTTCACTGCAATCACAGCATTTTCATGCTATGTTTTGCAGCTTTATTAGTGAATTATAGATGAGGTAGCTTCCCGTTGCATTCCACACCGGTGAAGGATGATGATGGTAATGGCCGGATGATTTTCGGGGACCGTGGACCCTAAGCTTTCTGACATTTGTCTTACAGGTGAGGAAAAACCCCGAAATAAACCTGACCCAGGAGCCTGTCCCGATCGGGAATCGAACTCGGGCCCGCTGCGTGACAAGCACGCTACCTCGAGACCACGCCGGTGGACTGTAATAACAAATGATGAATTAATTAATATATATATATATATATATATACACATATATATAAGGACTTTATTAAACTAAAAGTAAGATACATACAATGTTATTTACAAATATGGATCGCACGGGCAGTAAGTCGTACGTGCTGTTTAGTCCGTTACAATAAGTTGATGTTTGGTAAAATATATTAAAAAAAAAAAAAAGAAAACACAATAACATTACAATTAGATATCAATACAATTACATTATACATTAACTTAGTTATGTAGAATTATTAAGAATTAATGGTATTGCAATTTGTTAACATATTTATTTATTCCTGAATAAGTGTTGTTCTTATTTACCGCGTTTTGTCCAGAAATCTACCCGAGTTTATCCAATTTTCTGGGTTTACCAGTAACTTGTAGCATGTCAATCTTTCCCGATTTGAATTTAGAAATATTTCCGGTAATAACTGATGCCTCCAATATTCTAAATCGTTACATTTTCCTAATATATGTATCTCGTCTTCAAAGATCCCGCACATTATACATATTCGCATATCGTAATCGTCGCTAATTTTTAAAAATTTCCATGCCCCTAACCTGAACCAAGCAAGCCCTGATCTCTCTTTAAATCCTAGATTGAGTATATAACATTCTTTTCCCCAAACTTGTTTTAGGTTTCTTTTATGTATATATATATATATATATATATATATGGAATGTATCTAACCAGGTTGAAATATTGATAGGTATTAATATTACTTTTATGAAATAAAAGAAAAATAAGTTATTAATTGTTAAAAGAATACTATTAGTGAAATGTTTCAGTTAGTTAATAAAAAGTTCTTCAGTTTGTTTCTGAAAGATGTAATAGTTTAACAATCTCTGAAACTATCAAGAGCTTATAGTATACAATGACTTCTCTAGAAACGAAATAAGCAGATATTTTGTGATATTCATTTCCTCCATTCGTTTCTCTTGCTAATGATATGTCTAATATGATACATTATCCAAGATCGTGAATGGATTTCCTGATACTTCCTGTACTCTGGCACGAGACCGCTGTAGCCTTTCACTGTAGATATTTTGAAACCTGTTTCATTCACTAAAATAACACTGAATCATTATGTAGGTCGTAAAACGTCCATTTATGAAAATATTTAACACGTCTCAGGCCGTCGTTAAACACGCTCGTTAATGTTTTATGACTCCTCTGGCGGCAACAATCAAATTAATTGCAAAGCTAAATTAAACAATCGTAAAATCTAGTACAATTTTAATATAAAAAATTAATAACTCTTCATAAGAATAATGCGACGTTAAGCAATAAGAAACCGAATTAACTTGACATAATATTGCTTGCACTTAATATTGCTTGATTAATGGCAAGCACCAAGTCCTTGAATTTAACCACTGCTTGTTACAAAACAGACCCTACTGCATCTAACAAGTAACTGATTCATACATGTTATTTTCCTAGCGTACCTTTGATTATGGTAATACCAATTCCATAACACTGAGCAACAAAAAGGAAACTTTTTTCTCAGAAAGAAAAATATGTTATTCTGATAGTATTTTTTCTCCTGAATTCAAATATGATATTGGTTTTTCTCCGTCACGCAAGGTTTTCGAGAGACAGGAATTTTTAATTTCAAACACTTTAATATTTTCTACATTCGTAACTACACAATATATGAACATTCGGACTCACCTAGAAAGTAAGAAATGACGATTTTCTGCTATATTTCGCCTGTGGAGCATCCATCTTGATGGTCCAACAATAATCGGCTAATATATTAGGATTCCATTTGCCTTGATATCTCTTTTCCATAGCTGAAATCTCCTGAGTTAGCTCATTTGGTTATATTTTGCAATGGACAAAATAACGAAAAACGTTTATTAAAAAAAATATTTAAATTCATTAATTGAAATTGAAATAAAAAAACTGTGGGTGATGGATAAATTCCGAATACATAGGCCTATTTGAAAACATGATAAAAAATCTGCATTAAGTACAACTAACTATTGGTACTCATGAGACAAAAATCATGTTGACCAGTGTAATTATTTGTATATAAGAGTGAGTTTTATATTTTGAAACTTTCTCCTAAATATCTTTTGTTTTGTATTATGTCCTAATATCTTTAATTATCTTCTTCAATCTGGTATTAATCTATTCTATTTATTATTATTTTGTCTATTTTATTCCCCTTGTATTATTTCTGAATTTTTTATGTTCTCGAATTTATTAATGTCTTGAAATTGGCTCCTAAAATTATAGATTTTGTTCTCTCTCTCCCTTCAACTTTTTCTTGTCTTCTTCTTACTTATAATTTGTAGGATTCTCAGCCTGTTTATTTCCAAAATCACTCCTCGGAGGAAGACGTATTACATGTGCATTCACTGTCTATCCATCTCTTGGTTGGTCTACCTCTTGTTCTTCTCCCGTCCATTGGTGTATCGTATTTAGCTAATTCGCAAGTCAATTGTTTTCCATTCTTTCTACATGACCTTTGCAATATTTTCGTCTATCTATAATAAATTTGGTTATGTCTTAAATATGACATTTGTCCCTAATTTCTGTGTTGTGTATCTTATCAAATAATGATTTTTCCTGGATAGTTAATATCTCCCTTTCACACGTGCTTATTATTTGTCTAGTTTTTGTTGTATCAGCACTCGTTTCAGCTCCATACACGAAAACTCTTTTGGATCAAAACGATAGTTCCCTTCGACTAAAATCTTCTAATGTATATATGTTATATGTATTATTTTTTTAGAGATGTTGTGACGAGAATATTCCCTGTAATGCATAATAGCATACATTTTCAGAATTGAGTACACAGGATAAATGTGTATGTTATCAGAGGGTTAAATTCTATGGAATATTGTTAAATATAATTGAAACTTTTCTTTTGACGGTGGCAATGATAATAACAATAAGTAGATTTACCTTATAAGTCAGTGATACAAATAGCGTTATAGTGCATGCCTAAGGGATAGCTTCAAGGCATCGGAATCCCTATTCAAGTGTCATTCTCTCTAATGAAACGTCTAACAAAAGATAATGAATTATTCCTTTGCTTGATGATGTAATTAAAATAAACTTCTATCTGTGAGACCTGGCGAGCTTCGGGGCCACCCTCAAAGAATATTAAATTCCAAATGGAAAATATGTATCATTCATTTTAAGCTTAAATATCTGCCTCAGGCATCCTGTCAAGATAAGATTGTTGGAAACAGTAAGCTTTTAAAATTTATTTTATTAAACGCGTAACAATATACGGACATCAAGATTAAAACAGCTAATTTCTTGGGTGGAACAAAAACAATAACATTTTGGTGTTAAATAAATTATTTTCTTTAAAAACAATGTTGTTCGCTAAACATTTAATGCCGCCTAACTCGGTAATTATTTGCTGTACAGGTCTAATATTTAATTGTCTATTTAACTCATGCCCCAAATGGGACTCAATGGCCAATCACGTTTCAATGATTTCTGTTTTACAGCCAAACAGAGTCGTGTTTCACGAAATATTTATCAGTGTTATAATTACCATATTAAAGAAGGCTCCTCCTTTTTAATATTCTGAACAGGTCTGACCATTATTTTGCAGTGACTGAGCTTGTGAGAAATACGGCTACCAGATTGTATATATAGCGCACGAATGTCAACACATGCCGCATGCGGAAGTTAATATAAAAACATTTGTAGCAATTGATTATACAACCAAAAAAAGAAACCACTTTTGCACTTTCTTAAATGTATTTTTTCCCAGGTAATAACCAGAAAAATATAATTGTCATATTTACATCATACGACATCAGAAATGAATTAATATACAGTTTGATGTGTTTCATTTTTTCTCCACTAGAGAGCATTCTTACAATATTGCGTTCTTTTGGCAATAAATAGTATGATCTGGTTGCAGTGATAAACAAAAGAAGCAGATAAAGCATACCTATCGCTTCTCATTTGTTTTCAAACTTAGCCGTTTACATTAAAAATATAAATATTTTAAAATAACTATAGTTAAATAATGATTTGTGAGTAAACAGCTTAATTTTATTCGCTAAATAGTCATAACAAATGCCACTCTTGATTTCCAAATTCTCTAGATAAATTCACTCCTCACTTCGTGAGTCGTGAATTTATCGAATAATTTTGAAATCACTCGTGGCATTACTTATGAATAACAATCATTGCAGCAAAATATAACATGAAAATCTCAACAAATAAAACCAAATCAATGGCAATATCCAAGGACCCACGACGTGTTAAATTACAAATAGAAGGGAAAAGTATAGAACAGGTCATGAAATTCAAATATTTAGAATAGAAATTAATAGCAGCAACAGAATAACAGATGAAATCCTCCATCAAGCAAATAATGCAAACAAAATATCGGGATGTTTAAACAATACTGTTTGGAAAAATAAAAATTTAAGAATAGATACAAAAGTAAGACTATACAAATCTGTCATAAGACGAGTTCTAACATATGGTTGTGCATGCCGAACAGAAACTCAAAAAACAAAACAAATCAATGAAACAACCGAAATTATAGTTTTAAGGAAAATCGTAAGAAAATCACTGAAAGAGAGAATTCGCAACTCTGTTATTAGAGAAGAAGGTGAAATTTATTCTATAAACCTTTGGATAAACGATAGAAGAATAAATTGGAACGATCACATAGATAGAATGGAGAACAGTAGATTAGTGAAGAAAGGACGTGACTGGACACCTCAGCAGAAAAGGCCTTTAGGAAGACCATAACTACGATGGAAAGACGTCACCATATCCCTGACCTGTAGTGAATGAACACGCAACAAGCTGCCAGCTTTCATGCGTAGAGGAAGAAGAAGACAATGGTCAACAAGGTTTTCTTCACAATAAATCTGATTAGTGAATTCAGTGCAATTTTTCATACTGAATTCAGAAATGCAGTCAGAATTTTTCCATCAGGAACACTTGTTTTGACAGCTACTTTCTAAAATCTGCATTTAGCATTCTCTTTGACCTGTCATAGGAATCTTTACCTTATATGTAGTTATTTTATTCAAGCTGTATTTAAGGACAATATATATATTCTTGGTAGACCAAGAATGAGGTGGGAGAACAAAATTAACTATGATTTGAGGGAAGTAGATTATACAGGGAATGATTGGAAAGCATTAGCTCAGGATAGGGATGTATGGAGAGCTTATGTCCGCGCGGCCATGAACTTACGGGTTCGATAGTGCCAGTGAGTAAGTAAGTAAGTATATATATATATATATAATATTATGGTAAAGCAACAAAAGACAAGACTGTGCAAGTTTATTCATGTTTTGACATGGTCAGATCTGTTAATCTAGTATTCTGACGTGTCATTCTCACTTTGTTAGGAAATCATGGCCTAAACGTGAATCTCTTATTCCTGGCCAGATAAACGTGTCACATATCCCTTTAGCAAATCCCGAAAAAAAAATAATTACATCCATTGCATCCCTCCATGGAATATTTACCTTGTCGTGGTGGAGTGGCTGGATAGTTAAATGCTTAAATGATCCCGAGAGCTATGCCGGCGATAGCATTGATGCCGATAAGGTTCCCCATGTCGGACTGGTCGAAGGTGATAAGCCAGACGAAAAACGTACCTTGGTCGAAAGAGTGACGATCTTTCACCGTACAAATACAACCTTCAAGAAATGAGGACACGACTTTCACTGGAGTAAATTTTCCGAAAGTAAAATAGTCCCCCATTCGGTTCTCCGGGCGGGCACTACTTCAGGGAATCCATGTCAAAGGCTCACATTATCTCAGGATAGGGACGTATGGAGAGCTTATGTCCGCGCGACCATGAACCTACGGGTTCGATAATGCCAGTGACTTAGTTTTACCTCCACTGCATATTAAATTAGGAATAATGAAAAATGTCATCAAAGTTAAGGATACAATTTCTGATGGATTCTTGTACTTGAAATCGAAATTACCCAAGTCAGTGATGCTAAACTGAAAGAAGGAATTTTTGTAGGACCCAAATACGATCATTAATTTTTTATGAACATTTTGAAGTACTATGGAATACACTTGAAAAAAAAACATGTTTATTGCAATTTCCTTGAAAAACGTAAAGCAGAAAACTATCCTGACCTAGTGGCTGATTTGCATTCTTATAAATCTACGGGGTCCCGCGCCGTAGCCGAGCGGTTAAGGTAGGAAGCCTTGGCGCAGAGCTACGGGACTTGCGCTGGTTCGAGTCTCCGTGGGGGAAGAAATTTTCTCATGGTATTTCGGCCAGTATGGGACCGGTGCCCACCCAGCATCGTGAGGGAATTGGGTAGCTACAATAAGTAGCGGCTCCAGGTTGAGAAACCAGCTATAACGGCTGGGGGACTCGACATGCTAACCACATGTCACCCCTACACTGGCTGTTGATCATCTACCTCTGTGGATGTGAAGGGCCAGCAGCCGGCTGGTAAAAGGGCAACCGCTGAAAAGTGGAAAGACCCTCAATCGGATCGGATAAATCTAACTCCTTGGACTCTCACTTAGACTTCTCCCCGGAAAATCTTGAGGCCGTCAGCGATGAGCACGGTGAGCGTTTCCTTCAGCAAATTTCTGCAATGGAAATAGCTACCAAGACAAGAGGAATTTTAATATGCTGGCTGACTACTTTTAGTGCATAGAGACGTTCCAAATGTAAAATATGCCCGAAAACCACAATCTACCACATTTAGGTAAGTCACAATGAGTAGTGTTATAAAAGGATTCAAATGAATATCAAGCAAAACTCCTGCCTGATGGGGAAAAACTGAAATGAAATCTGAATTCAGTATTAAAAGACTTCTGTAATTCATTATTTTTATTCTTGTGATAGAAAAAAGTTCATTTTACACGCTTTATATTACCTTCACCTGTATCTGTCTATGTAACGGAATCTTTCAACACAATGTTCACCCACTTAAAAATATTGGATCGACTTGAAACTTTGTAAGGACCAATGACAATAAAATAGTCATATTTTTTTTCTAAGATCCTGACCAGGATCATCAGGACATAAAAAAATAAAGACCTGTATAATAGGTTGCGGATTTATCAAATTTTAGTCCATCGTTGTAAGTCGGTAGAGCGGTGGACTGTAGTGGTATATAATTTCAGTAATCCACAGGTCGCTGGTTCAAATTCGACCCGGAGGATTTTTTAGAACTAAAAATATTGTAAGCAATTAAATTTTCATGGGATTCCGGTTTATGGCAATCATTTAAACTAAAAATTTAAAAAATAATAGTTAAAAAATTAAAACAACACGCTTTATTAGAGAACCAAACTAAAAAATAAAAATAAATAACAGTTTAAAAAACTAAAACAACAGGTTTTATTAGAAAATCGATCTAAAAAATGAAACAAATAATTTCTAATTTCCAACACGCTTGGGATAAAATTAAAGTGGTCAACAAAAAAATCATCTCCAACATATCTGCAATAAAACTAGAGTTATCTACAAAAATAATTTTACCATCAAAAGCGTGGGGTGCTTTTTATGGTTTTTACGTTCTCTTCTAAGATACTTTACTTTCACCAATATCTATTTATTATCAAATATATTAATTGATAAAAGTATCCCACGCTTTTGATGGTACATTTTTTGTAGATAACTCTTGTTTTATTCTAGATGTGATGGAGATGATTTTTTTGATGACCACTTTAATTGTATCCCAAGCGTGTTGGAAATTAAAATTATTTTTCATTGTTTAGTTCGGTTTTCTAATAAAGCGTGTTGTTTTAGTTTTTTAAAACTATTATTTATTTTATAGAAAAATGTAATTAAAGACGAAGAGCAGAAATGTTTTGATATAAAAATGTCTTATACGTACAGAATGAAAACAAAAATGTTCCTTTATTGAAATGAAGTCAATTGTGATACTTTGCTTTTAATTTTGTTTAAAGAGAAGAAACGATATAACTGCACTTATAAATACATAATTTGATACATTCGGATTCTGTTTGAGGAATTGGTTTAAAACGATCTACGAAAATGAGTCAACTCTTGAAGTAGTAGTCTTATAAAAGAGACAATACAAGGGCTTCTACACGAGTCGTTTGTAATGAGACGAAGTAATGGAAGGATGACAGAGAGAGAGGAGAATCCATATTGTTCGACAAGGCTCTGGAACAATGAAATGTAAACAACTAGTAGACCACACTAACATGCCCATGTTAGATAGTTCTTACATCCTATCACATGTCTGTATATCCTGTCATCCAAGTACTTCTAAATCTCCTCTATTACGTGTTTCAAACTTCTTTGACCAATTACTTCCTCTTGTTATTAAATATAATTTCTTATGAACAAGTAAGACAACTCGTTATAGAATTTTAATTGAAGAATTAAATTAAATGATCTACCTATCCATCCATAGTAATTCTGCCCGAAGGCAGGTCTTTCACTGCAATCATAGCATTTTCATGCTGTGCTTTGTAGCTTTACTAGGAAATTATAGGTGTGGTAGCTTCTCGTTGCTTTCCACACCAATGAAGGATGATGATGATAATGATAAGGATGATGATGGTGGCCATGATTTCCGGGGACATTTGGGTCCTAAGCTTCGTGAAATTTGTCTTTCAGGTGAGGACAAACCCCGATAAAAACCTCACCCAGGAGCCTGACCTGACCGGGAATCAAACCTGGGCCTACTGCGTGACAAGGCAGCACACTACTTCGAGACCACAGCGGTGGACAATTAAATGGTAATACTCCATAAATATTTTTATGAACTAGGTCAGTATTCATTTACTTCTTCTTCTTTCCAGTAGCTATATGCCTGTTTGTTTACACACTATGACAATGATGATTGCATCTCATTCCATTTCTTGAGGGGGTCTGCTCACTTATTTTTTTCCTCTAGCACGTAGGTTCTTCGCTGTTTTAATAAACCTCGTATCGTCAGCTCTGTCCACGTGAGCATTCCATTCCCATTTCCTCATTGTAATAAATGTCTCAACATCTATGACATTGCATTCCTTCCTCACATCCTGGTTCCTGAACCTGTCAAGTCTTGTTTTGTTTACTCTAGCTCTTAAAGTAGGGCCTATTCATTTCTGTTGTTCTTGTAAGTTGTTTCGTTTGGCTATTTGCTCTTGTATCCACACCGTACGTCATTACTGGTCATACACATGTTTAAACTTTTACTTTACTTTCTGTGTTTAAATATTTATTTTTCGATATAACATATCGTAAGTATCCTGAAATTCTCGATTCTTTAAAAACCTGATATCTTACGCCATCAATCAATCTACGAGAACTAGAAATGTGTGTCCCAAGATATTTAAAACCCAAAACCTCTTGTATAATTAACCATTTACATGAATGCAAATGCCTATATGTTTTTATATTTAATCCCTAAGGTTGTCATTTCGACATTTCTGGTATTCTCTCCTGGCAATGGCGTAAATGTAACCTACTCCTGAGGATAGGGCGGCTGGAAGGCGAGGTTAGGCTGCCCCGAAGATATGATGGGTGATGACGTTGATAGTGATGAGCCATTAGAGCTCGCAATCCTAAACTTAGTCTAAGGCGAATATTAATGATGCTGATAATTATGGTCACATGATGTTCTGCGACCGTTTGGGCCTTAAAGTTTCCTGACATTTTGCACCTTGGGAAGAAGAGGGCCACAATTTGTAAAAATGTCATAAGCAGAGTTAAGACCACTATTTGTTACAAAAAACTACAAATTGATTTGTTTATGGCCACAGTTCAAGTGAAAGAAAATGGAGACAGGATAAGATTGTGTCCATATCAAAAATGTAATTTACTACACCTTTTTTTTAAAAAATTTAATTGCGAATAACTTGGAACTAAACTTTTTACACTTGTAGCCGTCTTCTTTCCAAGGTACGATTTATATTAAAGGCGAGGAAAATTCCGAAAGAATCTCACCCAGGAAACTGCGTAATAAGGCAGCACGCTACCATGAGACCACAGCGCTGAACTAATGTCGATAATATAATTCTGTGCTTCAGATCTCCTAAATGTTGCCTAATTCGACAAATTGTGTCAAACGCTTCACATTCAGACAGTTAGGTCTGCATAATAATAATAATAATAATAATAATAATAATAATAATAATAATAATGATAATAATAATAATAATAATAATAATAATTATTATTATTATTATTATTATAACATAATAATAACAATAATAATAACAATAATAATAATAATACAGGATAAACATATCAAAAGAGAAACTAAAGTTAAATCTTTTAAAACAATAGAAGTATTATGACTTATGATTCAGAGGTTTGGACTATAAATTATCATATGAAAAGAAAATTGATGGTAGCAGAAATGGACTTTGGGAGAAGATATGCTAGGATATCAAGGAGACAGAAAATTAGAAATAACATTGTAAAAGAGAACATGAATGAACAAAACTCAATTTTAGAATTTATCCAAGAAAAGCAACTACAATGGTACGGGCATATTAGGCGAATGGAGGATGAAATATTACATAAAAGAAAGATAATGGAATGGACACCATCAGGAACGAGAAGGAAATCTCACGTGTATCCCAGGGATTAGAGAAACTTTGAAGGATTGGGAAATAGAGGAAAAAATGAGTTATAATAGAGACGAATGGAGGAAGATTATACAGCAAAATTTAAGACAAATCATCATTAGTGCCGGACAAACGTACTGACATTGTTAAAACCGGAAATATTAGTATTATTAGTATTATTATTATTATTATTATTATTATTATTATTATACACTGCTCAAAACAATTAGAGGAACACTTGTAATAAATTGAATAAGTAATTGTTTTTTTAAAGCTGTGATGCTGAAAGTTGGACAATATGTAAATTGAATTATTAATTTTATCATTGGATACAAATTTTAAAGATCCATAGCCTAAATACAGAGAAATTACCTCAAATAACAAATATAGAGATTTTTTTTTTATTTTGGAAGGCACTGGCCACTTCTAATTGGTAAGCTTCCTGATGTTGCTATAGTGACGAATGTTGATTATTGCCTTGTTTATTGAAGTCTCTGACAAAATGAGGCATTTAATTGAGTTTCAAGTGTATCATGCTCTACATCTTTTACGGCAAGGTCAATCTCTGCGACAAGTGACTAGAGAGCTTGGGGTTTCTCCTTCCGTGGTGTCCAGGTTACGCAACAGGCACAGAGAGACATGTCAGTATTGTAGAAGACGTGGCCAGGGCCGTAAATTTAAAACAAGCCCCCAGGATGACAGATACGTTGTTCTTTCTGCTCTTCGACAGCGTACAAAAACTGCAAAAAACCTGCAGAATGACCTTCATATGACTTCCGGAATCCGGGTTTCAGACCAAACCATAAGGAACAGATTAAGGAAAGAGAATATTCGTCCAAAAAGGCCCGTTAAAAACCACGCTTAACAAATGGGCATAAGGCAGCAAGACTTACGTATGCTGAAAACCATGGTGATTGGAACCTGAACCAGTGGGAGTCTGTGCTCTTCTCGGACGAATCCAGGTATCGTCTTACTCGTTGTGATGGTCGATTGAGGGTGTGGGGACGGCCAGGAGAAATACTTTCTGCAGAGGCTGTACAGGAAATTGATAGATTCGGAGGAGGTTCCATAATGGTGTGGGCCGGAGTTATGTACACAATCGTACGGACCTTGTACTTGTTCCCCAGCGACTAAATGCTCTCCGGTATATCGAGCACGTTCTGGAAGAGAATGTAGTACGTGCTGCCATTGGAGTAGGCCCTGGATTTCTGTTTATGCAGGATAATGCCAGGGCACATTTTGCGGCTGTCACCAGGGATTTCCTGAGGAGGAATGAAATTGAGGTAATGGAGTGGCCAGCGGTCAGCCCAGACCTCAACCCTATTGAAAACTTGTGGGATCTTCTAGACAGGAAGGTCAGGAACCGACATCAAGCTCCACAAACTCTGCAGAAACTTGGAGATGCTCTGAAGGAGGAATGGGAGAATATCCCGCAAGAGGACATCCAGAATCTTATTGGGAGCATGCTACGAAGGTGCCAAACTGTCATCGAATGTCGTGGAGGCCATACACGATATTAACTCTATATAACGAGTGTTTAACTTTGAAAAATAAGCAAAAGATTCAATTGCTTATATAGCGGAATTATTTGAAAAGTTAATTGTCAGCGTTATTAGTTTGTTTTTACTGACATGAGCAATAAATAAATAAATAAATAACCACAAATTATGTACTTTATTAATTTCATGTTTGTACCTTTATCCAATGAAAAAATATTTGCATATTTCATAGTGTTCCTCTAATTGTTTTGAGCAGTGTATTATTATATTTTTATTATATCGTCGTCATTATTGGCAAAGAGTATGGAACATATACCGATTGAAGAAAATTACATGACAGAATGCTACATGGACTTTATGGAAAGCCAGACGTAATATGAATAGTTAAGTCTCTTGATTGCAATGGGCAGGATATGTTGCACGAATGGGTAATGAAGGACTGACATAGAAATTTATTGCAGGTGTACAAGAAGGAATGGTATGTTGTCCAAGCATGAGATGGTAATAAAACATAATAAGATTTGACGTAGTATAATACAGGGACTGATTGGAAAGTATTAGCTCAGGACGTGGATAAATGGAAATCTTACGTCTTCGCGGCCATGAACTTTCATATTCGATACTCGAAGTGAATTAGTTTAATTTTATTATTAATAAATTAATTTTATTTATTTCAGGATTGTTTCTGATATATACACAGATATCCTCAACCAAAATATACATTTTTTTCTTAAACACTTCCCAGTCTTGCGTATTTATTACTGTCATATTTCTCTTTCTTCACGTTGTCTTGAATTCCCTTTATCCTCGTAGGCTTTGGTCTACCACGTTTCTCTTTTCCAAGAGGTATCCATTTCTATATATTTTGGTTTTTTTGCATTAAGTTTTTTTATAATGTATGAAGAGTTGGCCCATAGCGTTAACCCCCAACCTGGAGGACCAGAGACTTTTTCTGGAATCCACCATAGATTAGTTGCTTTCACTGCAGCTAAGTGTCTGATCCACATTTATTTCCTCATCTGCAGTCTGCACCATACCGTAGGCCTCTTACTGTGCTGCATCCGCCGTTGGGGTCTTCACCGTAACCCTATCTAGGGATCCTCACAAGGTACTATCAGCCGGGTCAGCTGAACCTAGGTTTTTTGACGAGATGTTACTCCTCCCCCTCCTCCTTTCTCATCCGATCTTGAGACCGGCAGTGGTGGAGTCAGAAAATTAAAATGATTGTTATTATTATTGTTATTTATATTTTATCATTATTGTTATTAATACTGTTATTATTATTATTATTGTTGTTGTTTTCATCATCATCATCATCATCATCATCATTATATAACTGATGGCATTAGAATCATTGGTATGTTGAACTCACTGCTTTGGATTACAAATGGTATACAGAACGAAGAAAACAATATTTCAAGTTCTGTTACAAAGCATTTTATTATATGGGTCCGAATCCTGGACAATAAGTAGAAAACAAGCCACCAAGCTGTTAGTAGTAGAAATGGATATTTGGAGGCGATCGTCAAGAATTTGAAGAAGGGATAATGTCAGAAACAGTAGAATAAGGGAAAATATGCAAGTTGAAAATAAAATATTAGGAAAAATAGAAGAAAACTTTTGAAATGGTATAGACACCTCATAAGAATTGAAGAAGACAGAATACCAACAAAGATTCTTGATTGGAAAGCTAATGGAAGAAGTGGAACAGGCAGACCTAGAGAACGTTGGATAGGTGGAGTGAGGAGAAGTATGGAAGGTAGATATTTGAGAGAAGAAGATGCTTTAGACAGGAACCTCTGGCGACAAAACACTTTGCGTTGAAGGAAAAACACTGTATTGTGGAATATTAAAAATAAATATTATTATTACTTTATTATTACTATTGTTATTATTATTATTATTATTATTATTATTATTATTATTATTAATATTATAGCAATACTTTTATTAGTAAAATAATCAGAACACAATAAAGAATAATATGTAACGCTGACTACGTGCCACTCAAATGACATCTATACAAAAACAAGTGTAACTAAATTAGTATGGTTCAATATCTTCCCTGTAGAGGGAGATCGCCTAAATCTCGTTGAGGAATAAAAGGGCTTAGAAGAAGATAGAGTACATATTTTAATAAAATATACGAAAACGTACATTTGAGACAAAGTGAAATCGACAATGAGATATTTTCTCTTGGCATATCAATTTGAAAATTCTAAAACAATATGATTGCTACAAGAATTTAGATAAAGGAGAAAGGAAAATAAAGAGAATTGAAACAATTGGTGTGAAAAATGAAAGCACGAGGACTTTGAAATCAGTAAAAAGTAAACAGCGATGGTCCAACACAGTGAAGGGATAGACGGACACTAAGATGATATGTCGTATATCCCTATTGGTTTTCTGTAGTTAATATCCGCGATTGGAATGAATATCTTTGAATGATATTTATGTACTGCATGTAGGCTTAAGTACATTCCATTATATATTGGCCAGTTTATGCGTTTTTTCGTATCTACAATAACTGGAAATTATTGTTTTTGGATATTTTTAACTTCATTTTCGAAAGATGTTATAGCTGTATACTTGAAAGTTTTGTATTTATTTTTTGATCCTAAGTCAATAATTGATTTTTATCTTCTTTAAATTAACCAGTGTACTAACTTTTTTACCCATTCGTTTTAGAATAATAACAATTCTCCGATTAATTTTCATTCAAATAGGTTCTTCCTTTTTCTTCAATATTATATCATCCGACATTATGTAAGGTAGTAGCACCCAATTTCGCCATAGTATACAAGTTCGCCACGGTCAACTATCGGTACAATTGAAAATCACAAAGATAGATAACAGTTACAACGTCTCCTAATTAAAAATAGTCCCATATTTTAGAAGTAATCACGGTTTTCCGGAAGAGGAATGAGTTATCGGATGTATCGTTTATACTGTGTTGAACAAGTTGCTTTCGATTAAGTAAAATTCATGGTAAATTTCCGTTGAGGTATTAGTTCACAGTAATATAACGTATGGTTAAAAACTATAAAATAGTTACCTTGTAGGTCCGTCTCCTCAACTTAATTGTTTTAAAACTCTGTAGGCCTTTCGGGACTAGTCCCATCATCTGAAGAGTGCTTCAACAAGGGTCTACAAGTACGGACCTAATGCATTCTGCTGATGATGAGACTAGTTCCGAAAGGCCTATATCGTTTTGAAACAACTTAAGTTGAGGAGACGGACCTACAAGGTAACTATTTTATAGTTTTTAACCATACATTATATACAAGTTGCTTTACACTCCCGAATATCTACTCACTGTAGTTTAATCGAGGAAGTAATGTAATGTAATACACACACCATATAAAAGCATATTTTGGGTACATTTCACTCCCAATTTTTTATAGGCCTAATAGTTCAAAATCATTATTAATTTATGTGAGGAAATTGGAAACCAGCATTTGGTATTTCGCCACTTGGCATATATTTTCTTCTTTATATTTTTTTTTATAAATCAGTTATTGTGGGTTTTAAATCAATATTTTCAGGAATTAGGCCTATGTGTTTAAGACCTTCATTTAACTAAACTCCAAACGCGACAGGCCTTGAAGGCCCTTGGCCTACTAACCGGCTGCTGGCCTGACATCCACATGCGTTAATCACAAAGGTAGACTATCATCTATTCAGTGTAGGGGTGACATGTGGTCAGCATGACGGGTCTCCCAGTCGTTATAGCTGGTGTTCTCAACCAAGAGTCGCTACTTATTGTAGCTGCCCAAATGCCTCATGATGCTGGGTGGGCACCGGTCACATACTGGCCGAAATTACATGAGAAATTTTCTTCCCCCATGGAGACTCGAACCAGCGCAAGTCCCGTAACTCTGCGCCAAGGCTTCTTGCCTTAACGACTCTGCTACGGCGCGAGACAAGACATTTATTTACAAAATGGTAATTTTAAATTTGAAACTACTTAAATTATAGGTTGCTAAAACATGAATGACGTTAACTATGGTGAAATTAGGTGCACCAACCTTATGTCAAAAGTCAACTTAGATTCAGAGATCATTTATGCTCAGTCCTGGAGGTTTGCATAAGTAAACCAGTGATAGCATTCCACTGTTTAGAAATGTAAACTTGTATATCTAACTACAGTCAATCTATGGCAAGTCAGGAAACCAATAATTTTCTTAATTCCTGAACTTATGATGCAGTCTACTACACTTTTCTTTTTTATTATAATTTTTTCTAATTAGTTGAGTTGTAGATAAGGCCTTAAGGACTTAATTCTGCAGATACTAAAATTCAGCTCCAAATCTCTCATTTAGACTATACGGAAGTAATGTAACTCGTAACTCGGTAGACTGGATAACCCCCCACCATCTGCGGCCCGCGCCGCGTCACCCCTCACTTCACTCAGCTCTTACTCAAGCAGGAAGTCCATCTACTCCGTAAAGCTGGTTGCCAATGCTGGATTCAGGCTTCAATTTCTGTGTATTGCAGTTAAAAGCGGCAGATATTTTTTTTTATATGGCCTTTGTACATCACAAAGATAATTTAGGAGAAATTACAAGGTAGATCTCGGCCTGCAATGGTTGATGTTTCCTTGTAAATGACACTATATGTAGAGTGAGTGTACTTACTTACTTACTCACTGGCACTATCGAACCCGTAGGTTCATGGCCGAACGGACATAAGCTCCCCATACATCCCTATCCTGAGCTAATGTTTTCCAATCATTCCCTGTATAATCTACTTCCCTCAAATTATAGTTAATGTTATTCTCCCACCTCATTCTTGGTCTACCAACTGGGCGTTTTTCTTCTGGCTTTCCTACAAGAAGTTTCCATGCTCGTCTTTCATTCCCCATACGCGCAACATGTCCTGCCCATCGCAGTCTACGGGACTTAATTGTTCTTATTATATCTGGCTTCCTAAAAAGACCATGTAGTTCATTGTTATGTAGTCTTCTCCATTCACCTGTCTGTTCATCTCTCTTTGGTCCAAAAATTTTCCTAAGAACTTTATTCTCAAATACTCGTAATCTCCTTTCCTCCCTTAAAGTAAGAGTCCATGTTTCGCACCCATATAATATAACTGGTAGAATAATAGTTTTATATATTTTAAGCTTAACGTTTTTTGAAAGGAGTTGGGACATCAAAAGTCTCTGCAATGCATAATAGCATGCATTTCCAGAATTGAGCCTATGTTTAATTTCTTTGTGCAACTCATTCCTATTTGTGATTATTGTTCCTAGGTATTTGAATTCAGCCAATTCCTCAAAATTTCCCTCATTTGTCATTAGCTATCCATTTCCATTATATACTGAATTTCTACGTGTGACCATATATTTAGTTTTACTAATATTTACTTCCAGTCCTAATTTCTTAGTGTTACTCAATAGTGTGTGCGTGTTGTCCTTTAGTATCTCCTCGCTATCGGCCAGTAATACTACATCATCAGCATAAACTAACAGCTTATTAATACCATTGAGTTGTAAGCCTTTCTCATTCTCTAAAGATTTAATGGCATGCTCTAGTACAAAATTAAATAGTAGAGGAGATAGTGCATCTCCTTGCTTCAACCCATTCTGGATTTTAAAAGTGTCTGAAAACTGTTTGCCTACACGCACCCTACTCTTTGAGCCATTTAGACACATTCGTATAAGTCTAACTAACTTTTTAGGAATTCCAAACTCCAGCAGGATACTATATAACTTTTCCCTCTTAATTGAATCGTATGCTTTTTTGAAGTCTACATATAGTTGATGTACAGTACCATTATATTCCCATTTCTTTTCTAGAATCTGTCTTATACTAAAAATCTGATCTGTTGTAGACCTGTTTCTTCTGAGTGTAGGCAAACATTTTTCAGAAACTCTTGAAATTCACAATGAATTAAAGCAAGGAGATGCACTTATTCTTCTTCTATTCTGTTTTCTACTAGGGCATGCGTTAAAATATTTTGAGGACAAATAAGGCGTACAACTTAATTGTTTTAATCAACTGTTAATATATGATCGTGTAGTATTAGAAGACAATATCGAGGAATACGCACAATTTTTTTTAACCGAAAGCGGAACTTGTAACTTTATATCACCACTATAGTTTCTTTGTACCATAGCGATATAAGAATATAGGGTGCCAATTCCGAGACAAGACGAACACTAAAACATTCTTAATAAAACAACGCGAATATGATATGGGAGATTACAATTCCCAGTTGGGTTTAGGAATTATTTTCCACGTTGAGTTCTTTGACAGTTTTGTACAGACCATAAGAAAAAGACGAAATATCTCACCTAAGTCAACTTACACCGACCGGGGTTCGAAACTAGATCCGCTGTAGCCGATACAACTATGTTACTGCTATTGCCATTGTGGTCGAACTTAAGGCATAGGTCTATTAATAAGTTCTTTCCAAAATTTGTAATAACTTTGGCACAAATTATTTTAATTCGTAATATGAAGTAGATTACTGTATTCCTGTAGCAATTTTAAGACGAAAATAGAGATTTTTATAAAATAACCAGCTAATACCCAGCGTGCGCTGCTACACCTAAATAAATTATGTGTTTTTGCATTTAGTTCAATAACGAAAAGGAAAAATAAATATAAATTTATACCGTTCATAACGGCAGCAGGACACGTTCCTGGGAGGCGGACCAGGGCACGGCTCGGACCGGCACAGTGGGGAGCAACTGTGCTGGCTCCCGGCTCAGCCTACGGACTCGTGGACCAACTATGGGGTCGCCAGGAGATGAGTACCTGGATGCACTATAATCTCGCACTGTGGGGCTTGAGATTCAAGCCCTAGCCGGTCTCACAACGGCTGGAGGATGCGTCCCTGGAGGCAGAACAAGGAAACGGTCGGTGGATCTACGACAGCAGTCCTCCCGGCTAGGCTCAAGGAGCCCGTGGACCAACTGTGGGGTCATCAGGAATGAGCGACCTGATGTACTATGTAGCTCAGCAATTTCCACTGAAGTTGCGACTCCAACACCTTCTCCCTGAGGTGTTGGTTTTATTGCCTGTGAACTTGAATGTGATCGCGATGCAGAAAATGGAGAACAAGAAATTTCTGGGACTTGGGAGTAGGGCCTTCTGGCAGAGATATCCCAAGGGGTGGTAGAAGGAAATGGGTTTTTCCATGACATGGATATTTTACCTTTAGATACCCCGTGCTGATTACCCGGCGATGGCCGGGAATCTACGAATCCGATGTTTGTATTTGCCATTAAATGAGCTAAAAGAAAAAAAAAAAAAATCGTTATTTTGGAGTATCCATTTTTTATTAAAAGAAAGAATACTCGCCGTGCGCTGTTCATGCTTGCCCGGAAAATCTTACTTTATCCCGATCTTCTTGGCATCAATGAAAGACAGAAATGGTTATTGTGAGTTATCTTTAAAAGAATAAACTAATCCTGTAGCGGCCTTTTCTGTAGAGGGTTTTGAGATTTGCAATTCTGTGTACATTAATTTTGTGGATTTTTATTTGAGGCAACGGAGTAAGCCATTTAAGATTTACAACAATCAAATTTTTTTTTTTAAACGTTTTTTCACTACACAGAAGGTTGATTTAGGGGGTCAAAGAAGGGGGGCTAGAGCATTATAACTCTCTTATAACCTATAACCTTCCCGGGAAAATCCTGAACATTTTCCAAGGAGCCTCATGATAATCGGATGAATGATATGGCAGCAAATGCTTGCCCGGAAATCTACTTATCCCCATCTCCTTGGCATCAATGTAAGATAAAAATGGCTATTGTGTGTTATCTGTAAAAGATAAACATATGCTGTCGCGAACTTTTTTGTAGAGTTTTTGAGATATTCTATTCTGTGTACATTAATTTTGTGAATTTGTTATGGTTTAGGCAGCGTAAGCCTTTTAAGGGTAAGAAAGGGACTTTTTCACGTTTTTCACTACAAAGGGTGTTTTAAGGATGTAGGATTTGAGTATCTCAACTCTCTTATAGCCTATGTTCATCCACGGGATCTCCTGAATATTTTTGCAAAGACTCCCATCACAATCGGATCAACGGTATGGCCGCACACGAAGTACAAACAAACAAACAAACATTCATTTTTATATATTAGATTGTGCTAGTCTCGATGGAAGATTAAAAATATATGTATTTCGTTAAAATAAATTATAGTGTAGATGCTACAAGAATTATCTATTTGAATTGCCGACTGGAGAGCTGTAAAATTAGAAATCAGAAATCAAATGATGAACCAGAAGCTGCGGTCATAAAAAAACAACATAAAATTTAGATTTGTGACGAGATAAGTGTCGCTAGGGCAGATCACTCTCCCCCCCCCCTGCGCTGACAGGATACCTAGATCTGCCACAGCGCGCTTTCTAATCCACAACGTCATATATAATTACGCTATTACTTAAATGACTGATCCATTATAACTTACAGTTTTATTTAAGATGCGACTTGCTTACAATAAAATCACTAGGATATACTGGTAAACAAATAAAATAATTGTAAATCAATGGTAAAGAGAAACAATTTCTGCCTGAACCGGGAATCGAACCCCGAACCTTTAGCTTTCCGTGCTAATGCTCTGTCCACTGAGCTAATCCAGGCTTCATTCCCATCCAAGCATAAATCCTCCTTTACCCTACTCTACTGGTCCCACATTCAATTGCAATGAATCATCATTCACAAATACACAATGAATGGCTTCTACCTGAAGAAGATATGAAGGGACTCCACACAGCTATAGCATTATTTATTAAATTAATGTTGCGAAGCTAAAGCTATTACTATGATAGAAATAAGTAAATTAATGAACACAATTAAATTATTGTAAATCAATGGTAAAGAGAAAAAAATCTGTCTGAACAGGGAATCGAACACCGAACCTTTAGCTTTCCGTGCTAATGATCTGTCCACTGAGCCAATTCAGGATTCATTCCCATCCAAGCAGAAATCCATCCTTTACCTTGCTCTACTGGTCCCACATTCAATTGCAATGAATCATCATACACAAATACAGAATGAATGGCTTCTACCTGAAGAAGACGGAAAGCTAAAGGTTCCCGTGGTTCGATTCCCGGTACAGGCAGAACATTTTTCTCTTTACCATTGATTTACAATAATTTAATTGTGTTCATTAATTTACTTATTTCTGTCATAGTAATAGCTTTAGCTTCTCAAAATTAATTTAATAACTACATTATACATATATTTCTGCACTTCTTTTCGCTATAAAATTAATCACGTCACCAGAAATTTGATCCTTCAACTAGGAATTTTCCTGTGATATGCTTTGTGTATCTCCGATTTCTCATTTAATACAATATATTTCTACGAAACGAAACCACCATCTCCTCTTCGCAGGGAACGTTGCCCTTGAGTTTCCTTCATCCGAAAAAGGACCATCTACATTAAATCCAATAAAAACTAGGAAATATCCAGTTTAGATAAAGAAGCAGTTCCCATAAACAACAAAGCCCGATTCTAAATTAATACATTATAATACATATATAAAGGAGACACTTTGAAAATGTTATAAATCAATGGCGGTTCCAATACTGTTTTATGGATCGCAACACTGGATCTTAACCAAAAACCATGAAAGAAGAATATATACTTCAGCAATGAGGTTTTTGAGCAGTGTGACTGGCTATACAATCCACCCATCCATGGTAATTCTGACCGAAGGCAGGTCCTTCACTGCAATCATAGCATTTTCATGCTATGATTGCAGCTTTACTAGGGAATTGTAGGTGTGGTAGCTTCCCGTTGCTTTCCACACTGGTGAAGGATGATGATGATGATGATGATGGCCATATGATTTCGGGGACCGTTTGAGCCTTAAAGTTTTCCTGACAATTATCTTACAGGTGAGGAAAAACCCCGATAAAAACCTCACCCAGAAATACTGCCCCGACCGGGTATCGAACCCGGGCCCGTTGCGCGACAAGGCAGCACGCTACCTCGAGACCACAGCGGTGGGCAATGGCTGTACAATAACAGATCGAAAACGAAATAAAAATATACAAAGAGAACTAAATATATTCAAGCTATTAGAATTAATTTCACAACACAGAGATGAATGGATGGACCACATCAATAGAATGGATAACAACAGCATTCCGAAACAAGTTCTTCGTTACAAACCACTAGGTCGAAGAAATGTAGGAAGACCTAGAAAAAGATGGGTAGACCAATTCTAACATGAGATCGGAATAGACATTAAGGTCAAATCATTCATGCTGCTGATGATATATATACATCTTAATATATAACAATTTCGTGTCACGTTGTTTGTCCGCGATGGAATCCTAAACTACTGAACCGATTTTAATAAAATTTTGCACACTGTGTGCAGTTTGATCAAACTTGAGACTTAGGGTTGTTTATAACTAAATTTATAGTCGCATTATTTTTTATTGCAAATTAATTGTTTATTATTTAACAAAGATTTATAATTATCTGTGAGTTCCATACGATTCCAACAGATTGCTGTGTAATTATCTGTGAGTTCCATACGATTCTAACAGATGGCGGTGTAAGGTAAATTGGTAAGGTAATTGGTTTATTATTTAACAAAGAGAGATCCAGATGGCTGTGCTTTTTGTTGCAACTGCGAATTTCAATTGAATTACAAATATTGATTATTTCAGAATTTAAGTGTGTTCAGTGTTTATTTTATTTTCAATATTATTAATTTCGTGTGTAATTATTAGTTTTAAGTAATCTGGCTGAAAGACATCAACTTAATTAAAATTTTTGACGTATAACTTAGCCACAGCAACACGTACATATATATATATATATATATATATATATATATATATATATATACGTATATAGCCTATAATATATATATATATATATATATATATATATATATAATATATATCTGATACGAAATTAATGGGAAAGTAAGTTGAAGTGTTCTAGCGCACGCAGAAACACCGAGAAAACACATAACCCAATTCATTACCCTGCCTTGCATTTCCTGTGGTTGTGTGGAATAGAAATGAAACGATTAACTGTGTCGCACCGTGTATGCGCGCCTGTATTCGAATACACCGTTGTGTCAAAATTTCAACTCAATCGACAGACTAATTTTCGTGTTACACAAACATATCCCGTAGGTTTATGGCCGCGCGGACATAAGCTCTCCATACATCCCTATCCTGAGCTAATGGTTGTCCAATCATTCCCTGGATAATCTACTTCCCTCAAATCGTAGTTAATATTATTCTTCCATCTCATTCTTGGTCTACCAACTGGAAGTTTTCCCTCTGGTTTTCCTACAAGAAGCTTCCATGCACGTCTTTCATTCCTCATTCGTGCTCATATAATATCTACTTCCTATAAAGACCATGAAGTTCACTGTTATGTAATCTTCTCCTTTCACTCGTCTGTTCGTCTCTATTTGTTCCAAAAAATTTCCACAGAATTTTATTCCCAAATACTCGTAATCTTTTCTCCTCCTTTCAACTAAGAGCAAACGCAGGGTAATAAAAAACAAAGAAATATTTTATAATTTTCACCCGTCATTTCACATGACCCTGGAAATTGTTAAAATATTTTTAATAGAGAATATTTGATTATTCCTGTCTCATTTCGATGATATCTTCGGTTTTAAATATTTTGACACTTGATACTGATTTGTCATCACTAAGGTGCGGATTTAAATGACCTAAACATATAAGAAAATGTGCATGTGTTTACCACTTAACTTTGTACTAGAGCACGTCAAAAATCTTTAGACGATGAGGAAGGCCTGCAACTCAATGGTATTAATAAGCTGTTAGTTTATGCTGATGATGTAGTACTATTGGCTGATAGCGAGGAGATACTAAAGGACAACACGCACACACTATTGAGTAACACTAAGGAATTAGGACTTTAAATAAATATCAATAAAACAAAATATATGGTCACAAGTAGAAATGCATTATATAATGGAAATGGACCGCTAATGACAAATGAGGGAAATTTTGAGGAAGTGGCTGAATTCAAATACCTAGGAACAATAATCACAAATAGGAATGAGATGCACAAAGAAATTAAACATAGGATCAATTCTGGAAATGCGTGCTATTATGCATTGCAGAGACTCTTGATGTCCCAACTCCTTTCAAAAAACGTTAAACTGAAAATATATAAAACTGTTATTCTACCAGTTATATTATATGGATGCGAAACATGGACTCTTACTTTAAGGGAGGAAAGGAGATTACAAGTATTTGAGAATAAAGTACTTAGGAAAATTTTTGGACCAAAGAGAGATGAACAGACAGGTGAGTAGAGAAGACTAAATAACAATGAACTACATGGTCTTTATAGGAAGCCAGATATAATAAGAACAATTAAGTCTCGTAGACTGCGATGGGCAGGACATGTTGCGCGTATGGGGAATGAAAGACTTGCATGGAAGCTTCTTGTAGGAAAGCCAGAGGGAAAACGCCCAGTTGGTAGACCAAGAGTGAGGTGGGAGAACAACATTAACTATGATTTGAGGGAAGTAGATTATACAGGGAATGATTGAAAAGCATTAGCTCATGATTGGGATGTATGGAGAGCTTATGTCCGCGCGGCCATGAACCTCCGGGTTCGATAGTGCCAGTAAGTAAGTAAATAAGTGCATGTGTTTATGACCTAAAAAGTATTTAAATACGACCTAAAAGACAATAAATGTAACCTTATAGTTTAATGAAACTATTAAACGTTTTATTACTCATTGTTTCATTCATAGAAGTTTTCCAACTTTTCGCCATACATGAGGTTGTAACCTTCTGGTCATTCTGGGAATAAAACGCTACCGTTGAATATGTTGTGTTCATGCACATTGCGACTTGCATTACATTACGTTGGTTATTTGAACTCGGCTGTTGACTTATAGAAATTCCGGAATTATTATTAAAAAATGAATTTATTACAGAAATTGGAACAAATATGATCAAAATTCTAAAAATGCAAATATGACTTAAAAAACAATATAAATTACTAAATTTTCATCAGAAAACTTATATAAATGTTATTTGCTTACTCGAAACTCAAAATAAATAAACTAATAAAATTAACAAGTCCACCGCTGTAGTCTCAGGGTAGCGTGCTGCATTGTCACTCAGCGGGCCCGGGTTCGATCCCCGCTCGGGACAAGTTTCCTGGGTGAGGTTTTTTTTCAGGGTTTTTCCTCACCTGTAAGACAAATGTCGGATACTTTAAGGCCCAAACGGTCCCTGAACATCATCTGGCCATCATTACCATCAATATTATATTCACCTCATTAGATTAAGTTTAGGTTTAAGGCCTCTCCTGGCGCATCATTTCCCATTGTCATCACCCATCGTATCACTGGGGCAGCGTAACCCCGCCTCCCAGATGCCCCAACCTGAGAAGTGGGTTACAATACGCCAATGCCAGGTGAGAATAACTGAAATGTCGAATGACAAACAGGTGGCATTGAACAAAAAAAATTAAAATATGTTAAAAGAGAAGATATTAATGATAAAATAAATAAATGTATTCCAATGTGTGGCACTGTTAAAAAACCTTAAAAATACAAGAAAAGAAACAATATAAAGTAATGGCTGTTCCTGTATTGATGTATGGATAAGAATGTTGGACGATCACTGAAAGACAAGAACAAAAATTGGAAGCAATTGAGATGAAATTTTTAAGAAATATAGCAGGATATGCTCTGCTGGATAAGATGAGAAATAAATATATAAGAAAGGAACTAAATATTTTCAAATTTACAGATCGAATAGTTAAATATAGGTATGTCTGGAAAGAACATGTTGATAGAATGCCAGAAGAAAGATTTTCAAAATTATTGCTAAATTATAAACCACACGGAAGGAGAAATGTTGGACGCCCATACAGAAGATGATCTGAACAATTTTAACAATTCTAGCTCTTATGAAACCGGAACGAGCCAATAGGCTTAACCCTCGGATGAAGATATGAAGAAAATAATGGTAGTGACATAGAAATCCGCCCCCTTGTCAACACTATATAACTAAGTGTATATGTGATTGTTTATCCATTTACTTATTTATTTATTGTTCAGAATAGTAGGCCCTAATTTATTCACCAATTCACTGGTTAATTTAGGTATTAGACAGAATTACCCCTTAACACATCAGTATAAAACAGTAGAATTTCAACTCTGTTTGCAAAAAGGCGGATACTTTTTTTCACACGCCTCTTATTTCAAGCTTGAGGTTCTTTTACGTACTGTAAATCTACGACATTGTACCCGCGGCTTTAATTATCATCCGAATGAAGGCATGATCGGAAGTTTCAAGCCCTTAGAAATCCGTTCATCCCAGTTGGGTGCGGATGTGGTAATGTCGGAACCGGAGGTTACCATGGTAACAACGAACGCACCAAGACCGATCTATTTAGACATAGTTTCAAAGACTCGTAATATTTTCTCCTCCCTTCAAGTAACGTTAAAGAAATATCCAACCTTAATTATACACTGGTCAACATGATTTTTGTCTCATGAGTACCAATAGTTGTACTTAATGCAGTTGTACTTAATGCAGTTTTTATCGTGATTTCAAATATGTATTCGGAATTTCTGCATCACCCACAGTTTTTTTCTTCAATTTCAATTAACGTATTTAAATGATTATTTTTTTAATAAACGTTTTTTCGTCCATTTGTACATTGTAAAATAAAACCAAATGAGCTAACTCAAGAGATTTCAGCTATGGAAAAGAGGTATCAATGCAAATGGAATCCTAATATGCTGGCCGATTATTGTTAGACCATCAAGATGGATGATCCATAGGCAAAATATAGCAGAAAATCGTCATTTCTTACTTTCTAGGTGAGTCCGAATGTTCAAATATTGTGTAGTTACGAATGTAGAAAATATTAAATTGTTTGAAATTATAAATGCCTGTCTCTCGGAAACCTTGCGTGACGGAGAAAAATCTGTATCATATTTGAATTCAAGAGAAAAAATATTGTCAGAATCACATATTTTTCTTTCTGAGACAATAAAAAAATGTTTATTTTTTGTTGCTCAGTGTAATAGGAAGATTGGTGATTCCATGCCTGGAACATATATTTAAATAAAAAAAACACATTTTACTGTCGCAGTACGTGAATAATTATCCGCGACAAAAATATGTCGATATTCCCCCCAAAATGTGAAAATACCTTAAAATAAAGTGAGAAATTGTGCTTAAAGTAACCTAAAATCACCAAATTTTATTTTTTTTTAATTTCAGGATTGTTTCTGTTATATACACAGGTATTCTCAATCAAAATATATAATATTTTTCTTCCACGCTTCCCGGTATTGCGTGTCTGCTTGTCATATTTCTCTTCTTCATATTGTCTTGAATTCCCTTTATCCAAGTAGGCTTTGGTCTACCACGTTTCCTTTTTCCAGTAGGTATCCATTTCAATACTTATTTATTTGTTTCCATGTCCTTTCTTCTCATTATATGCCCATACAATCTTAGTTGGATTTCTTCAATCTCTTGACAATTTCCTTTTCTACATTCATAATTTCTCTTAGTGTATTATTTTTTTATTTTATCTAATTATGATATTTATGCCGATCTTCTTAAAAAGTCACTTTCTGTGAGTAATAATTTATTTAAGTGTTTTTGCTTCAACGTCCATGTTTCCGCACCATATAATAAAATACTCTTCACAATTGTGTTATCTTATATATAAAAATTAATGTTTGTTTGTTTGTACTTTATGCGCGGCCATACCGTTCATCCGATTGTGATGGGGTTTTTTGCAAAATGTTCAGGAGATTCCCGGGATGAACATAGGCTATAAGAGAGTTGTGATACTCAACTCCTACACCCTTAAAAGTCGCCCTTTGTGGTGGAAAACGTGAAAAAAGTAGCTCTTTGGACGCTTAAATGGCTTACGCTGCCTAAACCATAAGAAATACACAAAATTGATGTACACGCAATTGAATATCTCAAAAAGCTCTACAAAAACGTCGGCGGCAGAATATGTTTATCTCTTACGGATAACTCACAATAACCATTTTTGTCTTTCATTGAAACCAAGAGTCCCTTATCACTTACGGATAACTCACAATAACCATTTTTGTCTTTCATTGATACCAAGAGTCTCGCGCCGTTGCCGAGTGGTTAAGGCAATAAGTCTTGGCGCAGAATTACGGGACTTACGCTGGTTCGAGTCTCTACGGGGGAAGACATTTTTCTCATGGAATTTCGGCCAGTATGGGACCGGTGCACAGTGGGTCAGAAATGAAATTTAGCTGAAAAAAAAAAGTTTTGACTCACTCTCATCAATCTATTTTTTTTTTCACTCTAATATAATTGTTATATGACGGTTCTTAACTTATCTGCAAAGTAGGGTACAATTTAGAAGTGGAGGTGTACTTGAAATCCGATATTAAAAACTCCTGTATATCGACTGGACCGATTTGGATGATTTTTTTTTTCTGTGTGTTTGAGTGGGTCCCTGGATGGTTTAGAATCACAATTGGACTTGGTAGGTGGCGCGGCGATCGGGTTATAGGAATTTTTATGTCAGATGCGTAGTCATCTGTATTATCGTTATGTTCCGACATAACTATGTGACGTCATTATTCACACTTCTTGAGCCACAACAGAAGGCTGTAAGAGGTTTACTTGCGAAATTATTTAATAACATCTAATTATGTCCTAATTGCTGAATTTTATGATAAAAAAGTAAAATATTTTTATCGTCCGCCCATTACACGAGAATTGAACGTTCGGGTAGGACAACGTCTGCCGGGTGCGCTAGTATATTAATAATTTAGTCCTCTTGATTATATTCCTACTCCATAAAATAGTATTTAATATACCAATATCTTTCTTTGTCTCTATTATTCTTTTTTAAATGTCTAATTCAGATGATCCGTCTTTTTGAATTATTGATCCCAAATACTTAAAATATTCCACTGTTTTAATCTTTGTTCCATTTATTTCTAATTCCTCGGAAAGATCTGTGCTCATATATTCTGTTTTATTATAATTAATTGTAAAACCCATTTCAGCTCTGTAGTAAAAAATCTGGGTATCTACATGGACCAACACCTAGACTGGAAAATCCAGGTGAATAATACCTGCAAGAAAGTGTTCTGAATTCGTCACTCCCTAAATAGTGTTAAAAACTTCCTTCCTACAAAATTAAAACAAATACTTGTACAGACTCTTATAAGCCACATACTCCACTTTCGACTACGACGACCATATTACTGACTAATCTGACAACTGCTCTACCTGACAGACTAAAGCGTGCTCAAAAGTGTGCACTTACCTTCGTTTACAACATCCAATCTCCGTCGGTATGAGCACGTTTCTCCTTCAATTTCAGTCAGGCCTTATCAATGGCTAACGCCTAAACGACAGAAGAATTTTACATTCACATACCTTTACTATTTCAAATTCTGCACACATATTTAACCAACTTATTTAACAACACGTTTTCAAAAATTATCGGCTCATCACAATTTAGGAACAAGATCACAGAACATACCTTTCTTACTTTTGATATCAAAGCAAAAGAACTGTCTATACTCCTGAATCTTACCACCCAATATATATGACTAGAGAATGGAAATCACTTCCTAATCATGTCAGTGACTGTAGATCGCTATCATTATTTAAATATAAATTAACTGATATCTTAAGTTCGACATGATGAAAACATTAACTGCATAACAACTATATACAGCATTCTATAAATAATCATGTAAGAAGCTACTTACTTTATTTTATATCATTTTAATTTTATTATATTCTATGTTTTTGTTAGTATTAGCTAGTATTAGATCACATCATAATTGTATTTTGTTAATCTGCATTTTAATATCTTAAAATTGTAATAAGTATGTAATTTTTGTATAATTTTACTATTCGCTGGTTGAGTGGAAGAGAAGGCCCTATGGCCTTAACTCTGCCAGCTAAAATAAAGCATTACTATTTTTATTATTATTTTTATTATGATTATTATGATTATTATTATTATCTTGAGTATTCTTCCTCTAGTTTCCTACACATATTACCAAATTTACAATGTAAAATATATTTAGTCATTGCTCAAACAATGTAGTCCAACATAATGCTAATAGTCAATTGTTCTCTGATAGAATATTCACTGGTGGCATAGAATAGCGAAAGATTATTAAAATTAAATTTTTAATAGTTTTAAATATAAATATTGAATTGGAAAAACTCGGTAAACATATTTTATAGTTAATGTTTATAATTAATATAAGGTTTCAAGTCGGACTTCGCCGTTTTTTCTTCAAATTCAACTATAATTAGTGTAAGTTTTATATTGCCTTCTTATTTTTCATTTTTGGGCTTCATTAAGTTTATTGCCAGCTATTAGAACTTGTCCCAAGCTTCATTTGTGTTTTCCTCGAGTATGGAGAAAATGAGTGTAAACTAATGAGACATAACTGTAGAATTATTGGTCTCCTTGGAACTTCAATGTCCTGCTCATTGCTTCGACATGCTGCAACTAGTTATCAGGCGCAAAAAAATGTCGATGGCACGCCAAGGACAAACTTTTAAAATAAATTAAGACCAGTTGCTCAATTTAAAGAGTCCTCGATCCGATTTATTCATAAAATATGTATAGAATTTCTTATTTAGTTGTATAAAAAATAATTCACAATTCGGCGTGGGTTCAAAATCTTATATAACGGGAAGGCTGAACGTTTTTTTTCGGTCTTCACTTCGTGACTCGTGTATTTATCGATGATTTGGAAATCATGAATGGCATTTGTTAAGACTATTTAACTAATGCATATAAGCTGTTTAATCAAGAATTATTATTTGAATATAGTTACCGGCATTTTAAAATATTTATATATTTAATGTAAACGGCGATATTTGAAAAAAAAAAATCAGAAACATTTGGGAATGTTTCATTTGTTTTTTCACTGCAACTTGATCGTATTATTTAATCCCAAAAATGATTACAATCAGCGATAACCCACTGGATCCCAATAATCTAAGATTGCACCCAAGTGGAGAAAAAATGAAAAACATCAAACTGCATATTATAACCAATATTATATGTTATTAATTTATTTTTTAGTAAACAACTCAGTAAAATCATTATTTCTTCTTCTTCTTCTTCACTTCACGGATTAGGCAAATTGCTTGTTCCGCCTCACAGTTGTTCTGTCCATCTTTACACTGGCCTTCCTACATTCCATGAACCTCTTCACTTGTAGTTAAATGCTGCTTTTGGCAATCTTGTTACATTCATTCTTTCTACATGTCTAAACATTTATCTCTATATTCTTTGATTTTATCATTCAATGGATTATATTTAACTCTGTTCTTATATTTTCATTCTTTATCCTACCCAATCTTGTGCAGCTTTTTTTTAAAAACACAATTATTGAACACAATTATTAAATGTTTAGTTGGAAGGAATCTGTTCAGTATTTGCTATATTCAATGTATTTGTTGGAGAGTCAGTCACTGCAAAATAATGCTCTGACCTGTTCAGAATATCAAAAAGGAGGAGCTTTCTTTATCGCAAAAGCAGGAGCTGGTAAAGAGAATTGGATGAAGAGCGATGTGAAACACGACTGACATTGGTTGTAAAACAAAATTCATTAAAACGTGATTGGTCATTGATTCTCATCTGGGGCATGAGTTAAATAGTCCCAGAAATAAATATAATCATCATCAAAGGCTCAACAATACAATAATATATGATGATCTTGTAGAATATTTCCGGGCTGTTGGCCGTGGTCTTGAGGCTTGCAGTTCCCCGACGTTTTGCCAGAGACTGCGTCCGGCACCTTCAAGGGTTGTCTTGAGACAACCCGGAAATCTTCTACAAGATCATCGTAGTAACTCGGGCCGTGAAAGCCTAAGTCAATACAATAATCGTCTTAGAATTCTGTTCCATTTCTTTCTATTTTTATCCCCATCGACCAAATCTTAACAGTTTTGGTATCTTCATCCACGTTGCATTCCCACCTGGTTCTTAGCTTTTTTCTGGAACAATTCCCTCCCCAGATTTGAAAAAAAGATCTCGGTAGATATGCTTGGACCCTCCACCACCCCTTCGGATACCTCGAGCAAAAGCGCATAATTCCATGTCCCAGCTTCTTATCCTTCTCTGGTTTATTTCGCGACCCACTCCAACTTCTCGGCTTAAAACCGCGGAAGAAGATGTTGGAGTCACAATTTCCGGGAAATTGCTAAGCTTCAAGTAGGTACGTCAGGACGCTCACCTCTGACGAACCCACAGTTGGTCGAGGGGCTCCTCGAGCCTAGCCGGGAGGACTGCTTTGCTTTCAGGTATCGCAGATCCACCGACCATCCCCGTTTTACTTCCAGGGACGCATCCTGCAGCTGTTGTGAGACCAGCTAGGCTTGACCCACCAAGTCCCGAAGCGTGAGACTTTAGTACATCCAGGTGCTCATCTCCTGCCGAGCCCACAGTTGGTCCGCGAGCCCTTCGGACTTAGCCGGGAGAATTGACTAGTAGATCCACCAACCTTTGTTTTCACTGTACGCCGCCCGCGGACGCGTACTGGAGCTGAAGTGGGCACAGGTGAGCAATTAGTACACCTGGGCTCTCAACTTTAGGTGACTACACAGATGACTTATTTCTTCCATTCTTATTAACTCATTCGCCTCAAAAGACGAGGTAGACTCGCCGGCTGTTAAATTGCCTTCAACTCAGAAGACGAGGTACACTCGCTTAACTCTGCTCTGATATATTTTGAAATACTTTGTACATCTCTTAGCAGGGTAATCATTTTGTTAACGTTTATGAATAGCAGAGGAATGTGTTTTGGCTTTCACCCTTATTGTAATTTGATATACCGTTATATTTTGCTTGTTTTGAATGTCTGAAAATAGACAATATAATTTACGGTAACTTATATCCGGTTGCTGGGGAAATGCAATGAGCATTTAAACCCGAAGCGAATGGGTTAAGTTTCCAGCAGATTGTAATAGACAGATTCTTATTTAATTCCACTGATGCAGTTTAATCTCTCGCCTTCTTGGTACTTTTACGTGCCACATGCCACCCGCAGAGCTACAGGAATTGTTGTAGTTACAATAAGTAGCAACTCCAGGTTGAGAAAACCAGCTAAAACGGCTTGTTGACCCGACGCTGACCACATGTCACTCCTACACTGGCTGTATGATCAACACATGTGGATGTGAGGTCAGCAGCCGGATGGTGGGGCCAAGGTCTTTTAGGCCTATCACGCCCTGGAGTTTTTAGATTATACAGAGAATGGTTGGAAAATGTTAGCTCAGGATAAGGATGCAAGGAGAACTTATGTCCGCCCGTCCGTGAACCTACGTGTTCGACAGTGACAATTATCACGTAGCTTGGTATAGTCGGCTAAGTCTTTTAGTTTACAGACGCTTTGCTTTGTGATTAGGTAGGTCTATTTTGCACACATAAGTATTTATGCATATCAAGCGGCGTTATCACGTTTTATTTCCTAGAATAAATGTTTACCAACTAAAGATACTGCAAAAGACAAAAGTTACAACGCTGTTCAAATAACACTGAGCAAAAAAAAAAAAGAAATAAAAATATGTGATTCTGATAGTATTTGTTCTCCTGAATTCAAATATGATATCGGGTTTTCTCCATCACGCAAGGTTTCCGAGAGATTCCATCTTTTTAGCAGGGAACCAAGCATTTCAGACTGGTTTTTGGATAACTTTAAATCTCGTATGAGATTGCTAAGATCTTCTTGAGTCAACAAATGAGACACAGATGAACAGCTTTGTTCAAAAGTTGTACCACCAAAATCTGTTTCTACTTCTTCCTTACTTCCACCAGAATCTGAGCTCTCTTCATCTAATGTCACATGTTCTGGAGACTTTGGTATGGACAATTCTTTGCAGTATAGAACTGGTCTCATTGTAGAATTGCAAGTCAGGGTACACCACTGTATGTTTTGATTTTGACGTATTCCCTTTAATGTTCGATAAGCAGAAAATAATTAATTAAATCCATTAATTGAAATTGAAATGAAAAACTGTGGGTGATGGAGAAATTCCAAATACATATTTGAAAACACGATAAAAAAACTGCATTAAGTACAATTATTGGTACTCATGAGACAAAAATCATGTTGACCAGTGTAATTATAACATCGTGGAGTAGACATAGAAACGTCATTTAAAAATGCTAAGACATTATTGGTAGAGGACTGTTTTCAGTTTTCGGTGAATAGAGCGGCGCGGCGGCTTAGAAGCCTCTAACAAGATGTGCCTGGAAGTAACAATGCATTTTTTAAACCAGAGAGAAACAATTGTCTTTGATGCTGCCTGTAAACTATTTGTAGTAATGGAATTTATTGCCTTTTTTTCCAAAAGTAAGAAAATACATTTGCATTTACATTGCGCAAGGGCCTGCTTGGCCATACGTGCATTATTTTTCCATGAATAAAAAATAAATATAAACATAAGAATATATAAAAAAATCCCTACATGGCTATACACCTACAAATAAATGTAAAAATACAGTATATATATATATATATATATATATATATATATATATATATATATGTAATCCATGTCTACACTCCATACACAATAATACACATCTTCACTCATACATGAAAAAGCCATGTGTATAGATATAAAAAGTCTCATTTTATATATTAATAATAAAAAAATTGCTACAAAACAAAATTTAGAAAAGAGACAAGACAAGACATGGAGGTTGGAAAAACAGCGCCACCCTTTATGTACCCATACATATTATCCCCCGGCCCGCCGAGCGCACACTTAGTTTTACCCAGGTGCACACTCGGCAGCCAGGAGAAATCGACGTGCAGGGCCCGTGGCCTGTCTCTTCCGGCTGCTTTAGGGACTTATATTCCCTCTTCATCCCATTGATATGGTTTTCTAGTTGACGTTTGAGCGATAATCTAGCCGCCAGTCATAACCAGCCGTAGATCAGAAGACAAAGATCAAGTCATTTAACATTAACAAGCCTGTTTTCAGTTTGTCGTAAGTTGTCATCCTATAGTCTCTCTGGTTTAACTTTACGAGAAACTTGTAAAATGAGACAACTTTACTCACCTCTCTCTCTCACTCGCAACAGTGTTGTCGGTTTTTCTTCACTAGATGTTAATAGGGGGAAGGGGGAAGAGGAAAAGTGACAACAGGGTGGGTTATTCTTTTTTTTTGTATCTGGACTAAAGCGGTCGACGATCTACCCTTGTATCTCGACCTCTCTCTCTCTGCCAAGTTAAGCCAGCTATACAATAGTGCGCCGAGAGGAAGACCGCAACCGCCACGGGCCCCGTCAATCCCCTCAGAGACAAGGGCGGGAGGACCGCAAACCCTACAAGAAACGACCTTTTCAGGTTAAGCTAACCGTTCGAGAAATTTTGAATTTTGAAAATAAAATTGGGAATTTATAATTTACTGGTGGAGATTAGGGGACCACTCTGACATTTGTCTTAGCGCTAAGGTAAAACCACCAAAAAATCTTTGCAGAGTGGTTTTAATTTAATAAAATAAATTAAAAATAAAATTTGGAGAATAAAATTAGAGTAAATTTATGCCGAAATGATCAGATTCTTCGGCTCTATAGCGAATTAGCCGGCGGAATCGCCTTTTAAAGGCATGTTGGGTTACGTCCTATCGACACCCCACACACGAACGCGCTCTCGTACCCCCCCCCTGCAGATATCAAATGCACTATCAGGCTATTTAACATTTTAATTTACATTTTTCAATACTGTTATTCTAACACAGTTCCAAATGGAACTGTCTGGAGAACTAGAGGTCCACGGTTCGATTCCCGGTTCACACATTAATTTATCTTTTCACAATATCATTATAATATTATAATATGACCCATTGTTGGAACTGTGTTAAAATAACAGTATTGGAAAAATGTTAAATAACATCGTTTACTACTTATAAAAGTGGTGTAAAATTCTCAAATATAGATACTTCTAAACGAAGCCGGCCGTTGGCGATGGCAGTGTCATCTACCTGACAGCGGACGAAACGAGAATTATAGATTTGTATATGTGGAAAGAATTGTTAGTGCTTGTGCCAGGTGTGGAGTGGTGTAGTGGGCTGCACACTAGTCTGGAGAACCAGAGGTCCACGGTTCGATTCCTGGTTCATACATTAATTTTTCTTTTCACAATATCATTATAATATTATAAAATTTAACATCTTGCCTGTAAACTAAACGACCGAGCCAACTTTATCTTGGAGTTGAATGCAACTTTGTTGAAAGTGGCATGTTCACTGACAAGTTACATGCTTCGCCCTAAATATGGCATTTTAACAGGAATGTTGATGGGGTTGTAGGGATTTACCACAGTACAACACTGATACTCCTCATGTGTTGGTCACGGTATTGCTCACATATGCACAACACGGCCAGCAAGTCTCGGAATTCTTGTAGAAAGTTTGCCGAGTCGTAGTTAGTCAGGGGTAACCAGGCCAATAGTCGGGTTCAAAATCGTGACATTCTTTCATTTTTTACTAAATCTGTGTCGAAACTATTCAATTAAAATACTCGTCTAACAAATGAATGCAAATAGTTGTTAATGACATTCGTTTTCTTTTCGCTGTCAGATGTGCAAAAGCTGAGAAGACGTGTGCCAAGATCGTGCCCTTCCGGTCTTCCGCGTATCTTAAAGTTGTTTGTTCTCTCTCACTTTCTCTCTCGGATGCACATTTACATTTTCACAGCTGTTCTTAATAGTTTTCGCGTTAAAACCAGTATATTAATTGTAACTCACAAGAATTGTAACGGATATGATTGTACTATGGTACTGTGTTATGACACAAATATAGAATACCCTAGTAAGATGTGGTAAATGGAAAATTAGTTGAATCAGAAATGTCCAAACGGGATCCCATCCGAATCAATAAATTCTAAGAAATTGTCAAAAATATTTAGTGTTGACTCTACAGCCAGTCAGGCTAAAGCAAAGTTTAACATTTTATCTGCTAATGATGGAAGTCGACTTTCGAAAGGCCTGTAGTTATTAATTTTTAAACAAATTTTTAAAAACAGTTGAGGACGACGGCATCTGTCAAATTGTATATATTTAAACATTTTATTTAATTTAAAAAATTGTTATAAATTTGGATGCATGGCTGGTGCTTTTTTATATATATTCGTACAGCGTAAGGTGTTTGGAATAGCAGTATACAGAATTCACATTAAATGTTATTTTTAATTATTAATACATTATTAAAAGTGTTGGACTTGGTATCTTTTGCAAATTAGTTTGTTGGCAATCCATAAGTTTTAAAAAAATAAATGTGATTACTGGAATTAGTGGAGCGTGGCACCAGTATGCTGCCTCATGATTCTGAGCCTGAGCCATAAAATACGCAGTAGGGGGCAAACGGGCGAATTGTAGTCACTCCTAGCGGTCATGGGCCAACCCAAAAATGGCGGCATGGGTTATGGGAGAAGAATCTGGTGTGACGGACATGGAGGACGACCTACAACTTCATAACGTGGCAGAGCAGACTTTCATTCCACTCATCTCCATAATACTTAGATAGAAAAATAGATATTTCACGTTGTGGTGTTCAGGCAGTCTGCCTTCCCAACTGAATAAACGAATAGAGAAGAAATATTAATTAGGTAAAGACAGTTTTTACTTACGAGGAAATTGTCAAACATTGCATGCCGAAACCTACCTTCAAATTTATCCCAAGGAAACTTTGTGATGTACAAAGCCGCGTTCAAAAAAATATCTGCCGTTTATAACTGCAAGGCACAGAACTCGAAGGCAGAATCCAACAATGGCAACCCACTTTAAGGAGATGAAGGACTCCCTCCTTGAGTAACAGCGGTGTGGAGTGAGGCGGTACGCGGTGCCGATGGCAAGTTGTGAGGGTTATCCAATCTACCTATACCTTGTCAGCTCTTAGAGAACCCTAACGTAAACAAACGCCAATTATATCCTTCCGCCATTCGCGCCACAATTACTGTCACATTGACAGGGAACACATGTGAAGTATATAAGACATGTGATCATTGAATGGAGAAGATTACAAGAAAGCTGGAAAGATTTTTAACTGAACTTGTGAAATACATTTAAAATAACTGCTATTTGACCACTAGTCAAAGGTTTACCAGACTTGAGTTTTAAAAATGTAGATGGCGACACATCAACAGAAGATCCAGCAATTTTGTTGCATCTGAATCGATGAAGAATGAGCCAAATGAATCATCCATATATAATAACGTATTGTGTTATTAATTAATTGTAATATTATTATTGTGTTTTCTTCATGTAATTGTAATGTTATTGCTTTTTTTGTTGTTTATTTTTCTTTACACTAGTACCAATTATTACTTTATTGTAACGGACTGTCAACAGCACGTACGGCTTACTGCCCGTGCGACCCATATTTGTAAATAATATTGTAAATATCTTACTTTTTGTCTAATAAAGTCCTACTACTACTACTACTACTACTACTACTACTACTACTACTATATAATAACGTGTTTTAAGTTGTAATTATTGATTAGATAGATTTTAGAATATTTTATATCTTTTAAATATTATTATTTATATTCTGCAAATTCAGAAGATAAACTGGAGAACGGTCTGTATGTACTTATCAAAATTACAGAAGAATATGGATTGAAGATATCTACAGAGAAAACGAAAATTATGGCATTTCAAGGGGTAGAACCTGTCATAAGTAAAATTATACTTGGCAATAAAATTTTGGAGCAGGTAAACAATTTTACATATCTAGGAAGCAATATCTTATACGAAGAAGAAAAGGATGTAAATGTAAAAAATATCTAAATTTTTAAGAATTTTAGGGCTAATAAATTTTATTTTTAAGCCACAGTTAGTCCAAAAACATTCAAGACTGAAAGAGTATAGAACCCTAGCTCTTCCAACTCTTTTGTATGGTAGCGAAGTATGGACGTTGAAACAGAAGGATATACAGAGACTTAGATCTGCTGAAATGAGATACCTTCGGAGGACCAGAAGACACTCTACTAGATCACAAAAAAATGAAGACATTTTAGAAGAATTACACATGGAAGCTTTAGAAAACAAAATTTCTGATTGTCAGTCAAGATGGATGCACCATGTTCATCGAATGGAAGATCACAGGATACCCAAACAAATGTTAAGATATCAACCCGCAGAAAGCAGAAGACCAGGACGTCCACTCAAAAGTCTTCTGGATGGTTTCTCTTGAGGCCGAAACAGGTAAACAAATGGCCTAAATTCGTGAATGTACTATGATGATGATTATTATTAATATTTATATTCACGAAGAACAACAAGTATATTCAAAGGACACATTTTTTATTTAATGAAAGTAACTACTTTTTCGTGTATTTATTACTTCTAAATTGTACGTCAGTGTCCATAACCAATGAGAAGTGAGCAGGTCACATGGTTTTGTTTTGATGAGGATCACTGTAATAGCGGATAGCCTTTAGTCACGAGTTGTATTACTTCACTATTGTCTAAATGAGAGATTTAGCGTTCGAGTTTAGTGTCTTACAGTTAAAAATGGCAGATTATTATTATTTTTTGATACGGCCTTCGTACATCGCAACGCTTCTCTGGAAGAAATTGCAAGGTAGTGTTCGGCATGCAATGGTTGACAGTTCCCTTGTTAGTGTCTGATATTAAAGAAAAAATAAAACTTCCACAACTCAAGATTTATTCGTTCCCGAGAAGTACGAAATTGGCTCCTAGTACCCGTAGAGGCATGTGTTAACATTCGGAAATATCAAGGAAGGCTGTGGAAATTATACACACAGTATATATTATAGTTATTCGAGGTGAATAATTAAAGGATTTTATTTCCGCATATAATTATACTGATTTTGTGTTCATTATCAGTCTTTCTTATTCCGTATTTGAAGAAAAATATGTTGCGTGTCTTTGTAACTTGTAATTCAATCAGGTTCAGGACTGGGATACCATTATATTACAATCTTAATCACATTTTTATTCTAATATACTTTTTTATAGTTCAATTGGCCTTCAGTTTTTATTCAAATATGTTTACAATGCTAGCCTCGTTAAATAAATTAAATGCAAATAAAAAAAACTTGCTATTATAGCTAGTTGTGTCATGCATACCAACTCAACAACATGTGGTACTAATATATTTATAAAAATATTTCTTGAAACATTTTAGTAAACCGTATTCTACTTTTAAGTATAATAAAATAAGTAATTATATTTTAGTTATGGGAATACCAATGAAATCACCATATTTTCTACATCATTTAATGTTTCCAGATGACGAAGGTATAATAACACAAGATATAAAGGATAATAATATGAATAAATTTTATTCACAAAAAAATTACAAAGTATTGCCACCCGAATGAGTAAATACTCGTGCTCGGGTGCAGTTCAGTTACAGAAATGATATATTACAAAGATTTGGAGAAAAGGGAAAACAAAAAATACAAATTTAGTAGCCAGTTTCAAGAACTAAAATAAATTATAAAATTATTAATGCAGAGAGAATAAAAGAAAGTAAATACGTGGTCCCATGACATATATTTACGTCAAACAAAGAAACTCGAGCACGAATTAAAGGCCTCTCACCACAATGTTTGGTCCATTCACGTCCAGATTCGATTGCGACGATAATGACCTGAACTGTTAAAGTTCGTCATAAAATAAAAAACAAAAACTTACACATGTAATAGAACGCTCATTACATACTGGTGTGTATGTGTGTGAGAGAGGCAGAAAGAGAGAGACGGAGAATATGAGACAAGAGTGGGACGGAGAGGGAATGAGAGGGAGAGAATAAAGAAAAGGAGGCGAGGGAGAGAGATAAATAGGAGAGAGAAACGAAAGTAAAGAGTGAAAATATATAAAAAGAGAAAGAAACAGATAGACCTAGAGATAAAAGAGAAACGGACAAAGAGAAGAAGAGATATAAAAAGATATTGAGAGAAAGAGAAAGGCAGAGAAATTCAGATATAGAGAAATAGAGAGAGAAAGGAAGAGAGATATAAAACAGAGAGAAGGGAGTGAGACAAAGAAGAAAATGCAAAGGGAAAGAAGAGATAAAAGAAAGAGAGAAAGAGAGAGAAGAGGAAGAGACGAGAAAAGAGAAGAAAAAAGTAGAGAGAAACGGGAGAGAGAAAAAAGAGAAGAGAAAGAAATGTTAAGGAAGGGAAAATAGAAAGCTTAGAGAACGAGAGAGAGATAAGTAAAGGAGGAAAAGAATTTGAGAGAAAGAGCGAAAGGAAGAGAGAGTAAGAGTTACAAATTGAGAGATACAATTAAATGGAGAGAAAAATATAGAAAGAGAGAGCAGTAATCATAAATTGAAAGACAGAGAGAGAATAAAAAGATATATAATATATATATATATATATATATATACGTATATATATATATAAGAGGAAAGAGAAATAATGTGGGGTTTTCGACCCTGTTTGGTGTAAAAATAATAAGTGAATTATTACTATTGCTACGATAATTAAATCGTAACTCCCTACTAAAAAACAAAAGATAATACAATTAATGCTAATCTTACCACATAAGAAATCGTTTGAGCAATAGAGAGAAAAAGTGAGAGACAATGAGTTAGAAATTTAGAGAGGCAAAGAGAGGAAGAGAAAGATATAGAGAGAGTTAAGAATTGAGAGACAATGTGAGTGAGAAAATGAGAGAGGAAGATAAAGACAGAGACATTGAAAGGTAGAGAGGATGAGAGTGATAGAGTAAAAGAGAAAGAAAAAGGAAAGAGAGACGAGAAATAGAGAAAAGAAAATAAAGATAAAGATAAGGAAATTGAGAATGAGAGAGAGAGAAAGAGAGAAAATTAAGGAGAGAGAAATTGATAGAGAGATTGACCCTTGGATTTATCCATTTTAAAAATCCATCGACACCGGCCGGGTTTGAACCCGCGGCCCTCGGGACTGGAGGCAAAGAATATGGTTCTAATTATGTTTAAATATTGATTGAAGAAGATTGTACGTTTATAATTTTTTATTGCGGAACTCTTTGGAAATGACATTCAGGAATGCCTAAACATAGTTGGAAGGGTAATAGTTGTATATCATTGAAACTTTCACCAAAAACTGTAAATTTGCTTGTGTGATCTCCTTCTCCAATGTGTTATATAAGGGAAAAGAAAGAAATCAGGAACCTACAATTTTGGAAACCCGTAACTCTAAATCGTAAATTCACACATGAGTAAGACAACGTACCACAGCGGTCAGTAACTGACATTTCAATAAAATTTAAGTGCCAACATGAAATATTATTCCGCTTTCTCTCCTGTTCCTCCGTTTCATTTTGTTATTTAAATGTTACAGTTCACGAGGGAAATTAAATCACATTACATATCCCTATTCTTAATCTCCTCCTTCCTTTCACAGACCAACCTTATCCTGTTAAGTGACTTACATATATTGACGTTTCGAGAAAAAAAAAAACTCTATATAATGTATTGACCTAGGCTTTCACGGCCGGAGTTGCTATGATGATCTTGAAGAAGATTTCCGGGCTGTAGGTCGTGGTCTCGAGGCTTGAAGTTCCCCGACGTTTCGCCAGAGTCTGCTTCTGTCATCCTCAAGAGTTGTCTCCTCGAGACCACAGCCTACAGCCCGGATATCTTCTTCAAGATCATCATAACTCTATGAAACATTTTCTTAGGGAAGGGGGTAGAAAATATTACGAGTATTTGAGAATAAATTCTGGGAAAATATTTGGACCAAGGAGAGATGAATAGATAGGCGAATGGAGAAGACATCATAAGAGTGACCTACATTATCTTTATAGGAAGCCAGATATCATAAGAACAATTAAGTGTCGTAGAATGCAATGGGCAGGACATGTGGCACGAATGGGATATGAAAGAGGGGCGTGGAATCTTCTTGTAGGCAAACCAGAGTTAAAACGCCAGTTGAAAGACCAAGAATGAGGTGGGAGAATAACATTAACCATGATTTTAAGGAAGTAGATTATACAGGAGATGATTTGAAAATATTAGCTCAGGATAGGGAAGTATGGAGAGCTTATGTGAGTCCGGCCAAAAACCTACGGGTTCGATAGAGCCAATGAGTTTGTGAGAATGACATCAGCACCAGCACTATAGCCCGGTTCGAGCCTCCACTTCCCTCAGAATCTTCTTCCAGACATATCTACCTCTAGCAACTAGCCATCATCCCTCGATTCTCAGCTTCCTCAGATCCTTCAAAATTCTATAGGTCCAATGTTGTCACAGTCGTCCTAGATGCCCTTTTTCCTTCGAATATACTTTCCATGATTTTCTTGAATATCTCATGTTTAGTCATTTTTTATACTGCCCTGTCCATCGCAATCTTGAAACTTTAATTGTTGTAACAACATCAGGAGACTTATAAAACAGATCTCAAGAGTTATATCACATAACGCCATTCTCCCTTATGGCATACTGGGCCATAATTTTTACCAATAACTTATTTTCAAATAATCTCAGTCTTGATATATCGGTCTTAGACAACGTCCATGTTTCATTGTGAGTGTTATAGAGATTATGTTTTGTTTCTCTTGTAAGAAGCCTTGTCTTTAAGGTATGTAATTAATTTTAAAGTATTCGTTATTGAAATATTGCGTTTTCCTTCTAATGTCTTCACTGATAGACCAGGACGTCCACTCAAAAGACTTTTGGACGGTGTTTCTCTCGAGGCCGAAACAGGTCAACAAATGGCCTAAATTCGTGAATGTACTATGATGATGATGTCTTCACTGATGTTGTTTGCATCATTAATTAGGGAGCCTAGATATACAAAACTAGAAATCCTCTAAAATTATGTGTATTAGATCTTATTTTTATTTCTATTTTACAAATAATCATATGTATATATATATATATATATATATTAATTTCTTTCTTCATTTATCTTCAACCCCATTTTGTTAGCTGCTATTTCTACTGACATAAAAGTTTTCATGATATCTTTCTCTGATATACTAATTATGTCTATGTCATCGGCAAAAGCTGATACATTTGAGTTTATTTATAGAGTATTTTACTTCTAGTTTGTATATCGGCATCTCGTATATACTTTGTCTAAAGCAATATTAAATAAAAGGCAGGTTAGTGAGTCACCTTGTCTAGGGCGGAAGTCATGAAACCTTTTTACTCAAAGAGAGACTCTTTCCCCCTCTCTATAACGTAGAGAGTATTCATATTCGGTTTTATAAATACTATCTACGTCATAGAGAGAGGGAAAGAGTCGCTGCTTGCGTAAATATGGTTTCATGAATTCCGCCCTATTAGTCCATTTGTTATTTTAAAAGATTCCGATAGATCTGATTTGAGTTTTATTTGACATTGGCTATCGCTTAGAAAATTACATCGTTTGTTCATTTTTCCCTTGACAGTTTACGTTGTCACGAAATCAGAGTATGTTAGGTTTTGTAAATGTAAATAATTGAGTCACAAATCATTAAATTACTATATATTTTTACCCGGTGGATGCGGGTATATGAACGCTTAACGTGAAAAACGTTTTCGGACAGAAGTCCCTATTCAATACGTCATCTACTCATTCCCCTAAATGCCCAACACTAGCCGCAGCGAAGGAATAATATAGAAGGAAACAACACCGACATGACTTCCGTCTACGGTGATTAGCACGCAGAAAATAATCCTTGATATAATATCGAAATACTACTACAGTAACATGTTCAGCAAAATTTAAAATGTACAGCATTATGAGCATTTTTTTCCGTTTCACCCATTTTGGAGCAGTCGGATCAATAATTCCTCTATGTGTTGTTCCTTTCATAGTGCCTAGTATTTTTTCTTTCTTTCTGATCTTCTTTTCCTCTCTTCTTCCGAGATAATAGGTTTGGATTTTTGTTTAGATTTATCTTGGAACCTTATGTTTTCATCATGAATAATTAATTTAACTGTTCGATCGATTAGTGAATTTTCTGTAATCTTTAATTCTAAATTAATATAAATTTATAGAATATTCACCTGGAAGGTCCGTCTCCTCAACTTATTATCATTTAACTGTAGCGCTTTCGGGACTTGTCCCATCATCGGTAGGATTCAAACTGGCGTTTCACTGAAGATCTGGTAGATGGGGTTACATGTATTGGGTTCATTTTCGTTTATCGGCTGTCGTTGTGAAGCTGCTTTCATGATTTCCATCTCTTCGAGTAATCGTTTATCTTCGCTGGATTATTTTCTCTGTGCATTACTGTTAGGGTGTTTTCAATATTTAACATGCGATGTCCTTCATGGATAACGTGTTTGCATAGCTTGATTTACCTTCTGCGTGAATGAAGTCTCGAAATGTTCTTTGAATCTGATGTTAAAACTCCGTGTTTGTCCTTCCTATATAAAAATTGTTGCAGTCCTTACATGTCAGTTTATAAACCCTCTTTGCTGTTGAAAAATGTTATTTTCTTCAATGTTATTGTTTATTATGTTGTTTATTTGTTATTGGTTCTGTATGCTATTTTTACGTTTTTATCGGCTTTCTTTAGTGCATTGGCTAATTTTGTCGTTTCTTTTCCTGTGTATGTAAGTGTTATCCATGTTTTCTTGTTGTTGTCAGATTCTTTTTCTAGTTTAGTTATGTTGGTTACGTTGTTCTTCCTTTTTGTTTTTTTACCAGCTTATCTATGAATTCTTCATTATAGCCATTGGTTTTTGCCATATACTTAATGTAGTTGAGTTCTTGGATATAATTGTCTTTGCTTAATGGGAGTTTCAACATTCTACTGACTAAGCTATTAATGTACTAATTTTCTGTTGAAAAGGGTGTGTAGAATTTTTGTTTATGGCCAGAGCATTGTTTGTGGGTTTCCGGTAGATACCGATTTCTAGTTTATTGTTGTGTAGATTTTTGGTTATAGACAAATCTAAGTAGTTTATGCTGTTGAGGAGACGGACCTTCCAGGTGAATATTCTATAATTTTATATTAATTTTGAATAAACCTCAACGGAACACATCATTAATCTTATAAAAGTTGATCTTTAATTCTATTAGGTCTTTGTCAGTTTCTTTAAACCAGATGGATTTTGTTTTGCGGTTACGGAAAAAATCAAAGATTTGTTTGGTTAATATGTTAGATTAGCAAAGGTATTAATTTATCAATTAAAAAAAATACTGCACGCAGTTTATATGAGGAGTTCTGAGCAAAAATGGACGATGTCATGATAAGACCATGTGTACATACACGTGGTACAGTCATTATGTTTTGAGACTGAGCGCATAGTGGCGCTGTATTTACGCTATAGCGCATAGGTGGCGCCGTGGTATGGTACCTTGTCAGTTAGTCTCCCGTCCCAGCAAGAGACAGTTGAGTGCATTCACTGCAAGCAGAACTACGGCCTTTGTCGTGACGGTGATTTGAATGCGCATGTCGGAACTCGAGATGTCACAGTTAGAGCAACATCAAGTTCTGTCAGAAATTAGGCAAGACCGCTGTCGAAACGTTTCAAATGATGCAGTAAGTTTACGGTGAGTACGCACATTGAGTCGCAGTGTTGTGTTTAGGTGGCAACGACGTTTTTGGCAAGGAAGATACAGTTTGGAAGATGATGTGCGTACTGGTCGGCCACAAACAATTCGAACTAAACGCAAGATCGAAGAAGTTGTGACGTTGGTGAGTGCTAACCGCTCCCAATCAGTAACCGAACTGGCAGCAGTGGTATTGGTCATCCATGGTACTTGTTACAAAATTCTGTCTGGTGACCTGGACATGTCTCGTGTTACCTTTTCCAGCACAGTGTGCCAGGAATCCTGTCGCAAGACCAACGTGATGAACACATGACAATTTTTTTCTCTTTCCTCGCATGAAAGCAATCCTACGTGGGCGTAGATTTCATTCTACCGAATAGGTCATGACTGTCACAAGAGAAGCCATACGGGACCTTCGTGCCAACATCTTTCAGCGGTGCTTCCAACAGCTATACCTACCACCGTTGGCAAACATGCATGACGGCCATAGGCGACTATTTTGAGGAAGGATGTGATTCTATTTAAGTGTACGCCTAGTTATCGGCATCTTGTGAGACATTCAGATTCTTGTGGGTGCCTATTCTCAAGCGTCAAGTCTTAGAACTTAATGACTGTACTATTGTAAAAAGTCTCATTTTGTATATTAATAATTTTAAAAAAATACTACAAAAAAATTTAAAAAGAGACAAAAACACACACACACATACACACGCGCGCACGCGCTCACCCCCCCCCCCACCCTGGAGACATCAAATGCACTATCAGGCTATTCAACGTATTAAGAGTACTTATTATATAATATAATTCAAGATCGAAAACAAATACCATATTGAAATTCTTATTATTGATAATACACATATCCTATGAATCTCCAATTTGCTATACCTCAATTTCCTTACTGTACCCAAAAAATTGCATGAGATGTAAATAAAGCCTTGGGCTATATGTCGAATATTTCCGCCACGTAAATTAAATACAAACCTCGATCAAGATACGTCTTATCAAATTGTATCGGAACTTTAACGCCCAGTTTTAGACAGCTACCCAACTTTTTAAGAGCGTCGTTAAATAATATTCACTATCTTTCACAATACTTTTCATTTAACACGAAGTAGGTAGATAATGGAATTTATTGCCTTTTTTTTTAGAAGAAAGAAAATACCTATGCATTTACATTGCGCACGGGCCTGCTTGGCCGTACGTGCATTATTTTTCCATGAAAAAAAATAAAACTAATCATAATATAAACAAATACCTACAAATACACCTGTATTAAAAATAATAACAGGCTACATACAGTATAAGTAAAATCTATGTCTACACTACATCACAATAAAACGCTTCGGGTAAAATGCCTTCATCCTGAGAATGCAGTGTAGGCAACTTCTTCGACTTCCTGAATACACCATGAGTGTGCAGTCCAGGGGATATCGCCTTGAGCAACAGACGTGCTTAGTAAACTAATAATGGCCAGTAGCTTCTTGTATGCTGACTGAACCATTGATATAAGAAAGAAGTCTACAAAAAAATGACAATGACAAAAATGTGTGTGTAAACTATCTGATACCCGGCGTGCGTCTTACGACTAAATAAATTATACATGTTTTTAATATTAGTTTAATAAATAGAAGAAAAATGATTATAAATTTGTATCGTAATTATTTTTAAACACTCTGTGCATCTGAAAATGAAACAGACCAAACATGGCTGCGGCTAGAGATTATTTTTAATTTCTGATTTCAGGTAAACCCCCATTCCTTATGGTCGGATTTTACTGATTTTTTATAAAACCTACCTCTGTTTATAAATTAAATAAAAATTAAACTTGGTTTTATTCAGTTTTCATATTTATTACGATATAATTCAGTGACAGCTGTTTCGGTACACTGTACCTAAATAATTTAACATGACTGAAGAAGGTACAGTGTACCGAAACAACTATCACAGAATTATATCTTAATAAATATGAAAATCGAATAAAACTAAGTTTTATTTTTATTAAATTCATCAATGTGGATTTTCATCAAGTAAACACTAATTCAGTTGATTACCTCTGTTTATTTCAATAGTATAGGTTATACCGAGTTTCGTTGTGAAACAAAAAATTGCGACCACTAGTGCAATTTTTAAATTTTTGTTTCAGATGAACTCCTACACCTAATTGCTTTAGATAATAATAATAGATAGCAGCTAAACATTCGCCGTATCTGAAAACCTTTATGTACAAATTTAGGTGTTTCGGATATTAAGGGCGAATTATCTCGGAGAACAACTAGTTTATATAAGTCAAGTTTGCCCTTAATATCCGCTACACCTCAATTTTCATAAAATCGGTGAAGAACGCTCGGCGTCTTGCGATCACAAATAAACGCAAGCTAAATTCATTTACATGAAGAGTAACGATCTAGCGGCCGTAGTTGTTTTTTCGGAACCAAAATCCATCCATAACAATTCACTGGAATCATAGCATTTTCATGCTATGCTTTACAGCATTACAAGGGAATTGTAGGTGTTGTAGCTTCCCGTTGCTTTCCACACCGGTGAAGGATCACATTTCTCCATTATTCCACGAATTGTCATGGCTACATCTAAAAGAGAGAAGAAAATCGCACTGTCTAATTCTCCTATTTAAGATCCTACATACCTCGATTCCCAATTATTTATCATCCCGTTTCCACTATCTATCCTCAAACCATAACTTAAACACAAGATCACAACATAGTCTCTTACTTAATATCAATTAATTAATTATGTTTTGTCTTTTTTTGTTGTTGTTTATTTTTCTTTACACTAGTACCAATTATTACTTCATTGTAACGGACTGTCAACAGCACGTACGGCTTACTGCCCGTGCGAACCATATTTGTAAATAATATTGTAAATATCTTACTTTTTGTCTAATAAAGTCCTACTACTACTACTACTACTACTTAATATACCGCAACATAGGACATCACATCACTCCATGTCATATACCATCTCCACTTCTCGCAACTGGAATTCCCTACCACAAGAAATAAGGGGCTGCCGGACATTGGCATCTTTTAAAAGAAATCTAAATTTATATTTGCTCTAAACTCGACTTCATTATTATCCAGTGTAAGATATATATATATTAATTGGTGTTTCCCGTATAATGTATCATATTTATATCATTATTATTATTATTATTATTATTATTATTATTATTATTATTATTATTATTATCGTATCATTATTGTTATTAGCCTATAAAATGTTGTTTGTACATGACATTTACATTGCTACATTTATTGTATCTTTAACTGTTTATAATTAGTATAGTGTATATCTATATTTGTCGAATATTTATTTGTATTTGTGCTGGTTGAGTGGAAGAGAGGGCCTTATGGCCTTAACTCTGCCAGAATAAATAAAGTATTGTTATTATTATTATTAAAGCATGATGATGACAGCCATATGATTTCGGGGACCGTTTGGGCCTGAAAGTTTTCCTGACATTTGTAAAATAGACATATAGCAATCGATTTAGAAAAAAAATGTATTGTAGTGTTCGTTAACCTACAAAAACGGGCCATGAGGAGTAGGAGTTCACCTGAAACGCAAATTTAAACATCTCTCCAGCGGTCGCAATTTTCTACTTTTCGCAGCGAAATTCAGTAAATGCCATTGAAATAAGACGAGAACGGTATTATCTAAAACAAATATAGAAACCCGAATAATAGAAGTGGTCGATCACTTCCAAACCAGATTTAAATTAATTATTCTAGCAGCCGCAATATTTTTGTCTATCATCTATGGGCTATTATTAACCTGGACTTGACTTTTATAAACTAAATATTTTAATTGTAGAGTGAAACTTTATCCTCACTAATACCTGTTAAATAAATACTAAATATATGAAGATATATATATTTTATTACATGCATTTAATGCATTATTATTAACACGTAGTACTACATACACAAATTTATATCCGGTAGCTAAATAGTGTTATAGAGTTTACGAAGGCAGGAATATTACTTAAAATAGTTTAAAGTGGACATAGATTACGTGGCTGGAATTAAATGTTATAGAATGTATTTTACGGAAATACAAATAAATAACAAACAATAAAATACTTGAGGGATTTGATACTTGGCACTCATATATAATTTATTTTTTCGTAATAAGTTTAACGATCTACGCTGCTGGAACGTCGGATACTAGTCTGGTTGCCTTGTTAACTTTTACACTATGCACGAGATTTGTACTTTATTCGAAATGTTGCAATTTGAGTAACATACTTTGAACACTCGTAAATTACTAGAAACATGTCTCCTTCATTGCTCTTTAACTATATCAGACGATTAAAACCTAATACAACATACTTAAAAGATTTAATAATGTGTTACCTCGTATACCATTTATATAATTTATCATATTCGTACTATTATTATTATTATTATCATCATCATCATCATCATTATATTATTATTATCATTATTATATTATTTTTAATATCATTATATTACTATTATTATTATTATCGTATAAAATGTTGTTTGTAAGCGAAATTTACATTGTTACATTTAATGTATCTTTAACTGTTTATAATTAGTATAGTGTATATCTATATTTGTCAAATATTTATTTGTATTTGTGCTGGTTGAGTGGAAGAGAAGGCCTTATGGTCTTAACTCTGCCAGAATAAATAAAACATTTATTATTATTATTATTATTATTATTATTATTATTATTATTATTATTATTATTATTATTATTATTATTATTATTATTATTATTATTATTATTATTATTATACCACAGCTTTAGCTATTCGAGCATGCGCGGTGGGTCATAACACGGACACTGCGTTTTGAAGCCGCTCTTTTTTTTTTGCTGTGTGTACATATTATTCTATCTATGTCTGTCTGTCTACTCTCTCTCTCTCTCTCACTCACACTCACACACACACACACACACAATACGCTTCTTTATTTACCATCACAACAATATCATAAAATGCTAGCTAGCCTTGCGAGCAATGTGAAAGGTGATCTCATTTTAGTGGATGGAAAAAGTTCTTGTTCATAAACTCGTGTAGAAAGATATCTTTTAGTAATCTACATTCTAATAATTAGGTTCTGTAAATTATAATCAACGAATCCCATAAGGTCAGGTGTCTTCTTCGCCGTTCATTGAATCTCAGTACGCGGTAGGGTTGTCCAAAATCAACAGAGCCAAATGCATTAATATCCCAACCTGGTGAGTTCCGTAAAGTTAACTCATATCAGTCCCGTTCGCCAGGTTCCATTATTGCCGTTATAAAGCATTTTATATCTCCAGCTTGGTCTAGATGTGCCCTATGGTCGTGCCATTGATTTTCTTTTAAAAAGAAGTAAATTTATAGAAAAAATATATAAATAATAAGCGATCGAACTAATGAATAAAATTAGTCACTGATTCATGAGAATAGAAACATTAAAACTATTCCAAAAAGTTTTTTTTAATGTTATTTGTATGAGTATTGTTTTAGATTTCAAATAACTGAATGATTATTATTTTTATTGAATTGGTTTTATTACACAGATACATGATATTAAATATAGTAATTACGTAAAAGTGGTTCTTCGTGATACATTTTTTTAAGTACAATACAATTTTTAAATACAATTCTTGTTCCTGTAAATTCAGTACCTGTATTTTTTACAAAACAACTGAACTCGCAGGACTAATACTATTGTACCCCCAGACAAAAAAGCCTGTAGTAGGAGCGGCTAATCGAATAACACAAGAGTCTAGGTTGTATTGTACACTTCGAAAACTATTTGGCAAAGCTTAGTTAAAAACTAATATTACACATTATAAAACTAATGTAACATCTTTATATATAACAATTCAGCTTGCATAAGTCTGTGCTCACAAAACTCAAAACGTAGTTCGTCGATTGACTTGAAAGTTGGCATATATATGCGTTTCTTCTTGGAGAGGGTTCTTATGATATTTGCTATGATCTAAACCCGTAAGATATAGGAGTTTACCTTAAAAGAAAATGTTTTAATTGCTCTAGCAGTCGAAATTAGGAAGCCAGGTATAATGAGAAGAGTTAAGTCTCGTAGACTGCGATGGGCAGGACACGAGGCACGAATGGGGAATGAAAGACGTGCATCGAAGCTTCTTGTACGAAAACCAGAAGGAAAACGCCCAGTTGGTAGACCACCAATGAGGTGGGAGAATAACCTAATTCTTGGCCTACCTACTGGGGCGCATTCCTTCCGGTTTTCCAACAAGAAATTTCCATTCCTCTCTTTCATTCCCCATTCGTGCCACATGTCTTACTCATCGGCCAAGAATGAGATGGGAGAGTAACTTTAACCATGCTTGAGGAGGTAAATTATACGAGCGATGAATGGAAAGAATTATATTAGGATAGAGATATATTTATAACTTATGTCAGCGCTACAATGAACCTCTGGGTTTCGATAATGTCAGTAAGTTATTGTGTTTATAAATATATTCATACATTCCTGGACCCTTCACAGCATAATTAGCATTCTCCATTCTTTCTCTGGTCTTTTCATATCTGCTGAAAATACATTTAAGGGGGGTGATGGGCGAAATTTCTATTTTATACATTTTTTTAGTTAGAGACGTGATGTTTTGTACAAACATTCACTGTATGATACAAAATGATGTGTTTAAGTTTCATTCTTGTGAGACATCTATTTTATGAGTAATTAAATATTACATTTTAAAAAAATTGCATTGTATTATAATTAAACGGGTTCCACATTTTTTAGTAAAATGTCTGATTTTTTACAAGACCCCTAAAATATTTAGAAAAACATTATGCATTAGAATTATCATAATGTGAATACAAAGGGAGAAAAAATATAATGTTGTACCTCGTGCGTGGAATTAAAAAAAATTGCAAACATTATATTTATTATTTCTTAAAATACTACTTCAATCATGAAACCCATGCACTACTTTGTTACCCATTGTTTTTAGGACGTGCAGTAAAACTTGGAACCTTCCAGGACAAAATTTCTGAATTCCATTCAATTTTGAATGTACAAAAATGCAGTGGAAATAAAAGTGTGGAAAACAAGTTTAAAGATTTGCATGCAGGTTGCATTTAACTGGCTCAGCCTTTCAACTCTGACGTAATTTAGGTCACTTAGAAGCGCTATAGGCCTCTGAGACTTTGCCAACATATACATTAGAGTACAGGCTATTTTTTAGTACAAAAAACAAAAAATGCTAATTTTGATAGCCTATCAAGTGGTCAATTTTTCACCCATCACCCCCCTAATTACATGTTGTACGCCGGATACACATGTAAATTAGAGGCTGAATCGAGCCCAGGACCATTGTGAACCAGAAGGTTTTGGGCAGCTTATCACCTTATATCTTCCACTTTTTTGTTAAAATTAGGAATATTCCACATTACAGTGTTTTTCCTTCAACCCAGAGGGATTTGACGCCAGAGGTTCTTATTTAAAGCATCTCCTTCCCTCAAATCTCTAGCTTCCATACTTCTCCTCACTACATCTATTCAATGTTCTCCAGGTCTGCCTCTTCCACTTCTTCCATTAGCTTTCCAATCAAGTTTCTTCTTTGGTATTCTGTATTCTTCCATCCTTATGAGGTGTCCATATCATTTCAAACGATTTTCTTCTATTTTTTCTATTATGTTTTTTTTTCAACTTTCATAATTTCCCTTATTGTGCTGTTTCTGACTTTATCCCTTCTTACAATTCTTGTCGATCGCCTCCAAAAATCCACTTGTACTAACAGCTTGTTAGCTTGTTTTCTACTTACTGTCCAGGTATCGAACCATATAATAAAATGCTGTGTAACAAAACTTGAAATATAATCTTCTTCTTGGAAATATTAATTATTTTGTCAAAAGAAATTTCCAGTATGAGAGATGAGAGAGAACACAAAATTTCCACTTATTTTAACTACCAGACAAATTGATTTTTTTACTTTCCTTCTTTCTTATCTTAATACGAAGTATCCTTCTTTCCTTTCTACTTTCTAATATAGTTCCTTCGTGATTGTTCTTAATTACAATTTCGTCTTCTCGTCGTCATTTTCTTTTTCTGCTGTTCCTTCAAGCATTACTAACCTCGACAACACAAGATTACTGATTTATCGTTTGACAGCTTTCAGATTGTCCATACACTCCGACACATATCACATTATTTCATAGCAATACAAGTTTCATCGCCTAAATTAGCCCTTGATATAGCAGTCGACACCAGCCTCTAGAAACCTAATCAACGGTCAGTTATACATGAATCTGATATATAAGGACGGTGGAAGAATCAAATACTTTACGTGAAGATTGCGATTATATTAAAAATTCCTTCAGTGGTTTCGTTCAAAACATCCTCATTTATTTATATCATCCATATAAACACTGAACATACAGCATTGAAGAATAATAATAAAAATTACAACGCATTCAGTAACTATATTTCGGTACTATTATTATTTTTATTATTATCAATCATCTTACTTACTCACTGGCACTATCGAACCCGTAGGTTCATGGCCGCGGGGAAATAAGCTCTCCATACATCCCTATCCTGAGCTAATGCTTTTCAATCATTCCCTGTATAATCTACTTCCCTCAAATCATAGTTAATGTTATTCTCCCACCTCATTCTTGGTCTACCAACTGGGCGTTTTCCCTCTGGCTTTCCTACAAGAAGCTTCCATGCAAGTCTTTCATTCCCCATTGTCAATCATCTATGGGCTATTATTATGCTGGACTTGACATATATGTAAACCAAATATTTTAATTGAAGGGTGAAACTTTTTCCTCGCTAATACGCAGTAAGTAAATAAACTCATAAATATATGAAGCTATATTCTATTTTATTACATAAATTTATCGCATTATTATTAAAACTTAGTGCTGCACACACAATTAAATTTATACTGGTAGCTAAATAGTGTTACAGAGTATACGAAGGCAGGATTATTACGTAAGATAGTGTAGAGTGGATGTAGATTATGTGGCAGATATTAAATGTTATAGGATGCATTTTTCGAAAAAACAAATGATTAAAAAATTGTCGGAAGATTCGAACCATGGCTTAAACATATATTTCGTCTTGATGTAAGTAGTTCAACGATCTACGCTACTCGAACGCCGGATACTAGTTTCCATGTTTACTTTTGTACTATGAACGAGAGTAGAATTTTTTTAAAATGCCACAATTAGAGTGATATTGCATATGTCGAACATTCGTAAATATCTAGAAACATGTCTCCTTCACTGTTCTTTAATTATTTAAGACGGTTAAAACCAAATACAGCTTATTTAAAACATTTAACAATGCGTTACCTCGTGAACCACAGCTATGGCTTTTCGAGCATGCGCAGTGGGCCATAACAGGAACTCTGCTTTTTGAAGCGGCTCATTCTTTTTGTCGCTAAGTGTACTTTTTTTTTGTCCACAAACTTCACTCTTGTTCAAATTATTTGGGATAATAACCAAATGTTCCACTCAGCTAATCCAAGAACAGTCAAAAATTTTTATTTTAAATCCCCGTGTACCCCTATTAGTGAACTTGTATTAGTATTACAATATACTTTCTTCTGCTAGGAATACATTGTTATGGGATTTATTTAAAATTATCTGCCGATTTAAATACAAAACAACAGGAATCGAATTCAGAATCCAGCACTGTCACCCCACTATGAAAAGCAGATGGACATCCCTGCTCGACTAGAATGGAGTGGGGCGAAGCGGGGCGGGCGCGGACGGCAGTTTGCAAGGTTATCCAATCCACTTAAGTCAGGAATTGTATTGGTTCCTTGGCAGCTTAGATGAGATAATAGCGCTGGAATTTAATACTTTTCAGTTAAAAACTGGGCACGTAATTTTTTGGATACGGCCTTAGAACATCACAACGTTTTTCTGGAAGACATTTAATGGTTGTTTTCGGCATGCAATGGTTGTAAGTTCCCTTGTCAGGCAAGCTACTCGCATGCATTAATTAATACAATTAAATATAAATATCCTCAACTCGTGTCCAACTCAGGGTCGGGTAGAGATGAGATGAACATAGAGTTCTGTGTACGACAAAGATGCCGGCCGACCACGCCTGACACACCATCACAGGGGCAGATGAACGAAATGAAATGGATGAGATGAATATGGAAGAAGTGGTGCTTGAAAATTGTGGCAGGGGAAAACGGGAGAAACCCCGAGAAAAACCGGCCCAAGCTCCGTTTCATCCACCACTAAACCCACATGGAGTTACCGAGTCTCGATCTAGGGACCCCAACGGTGAGAGTCGAGCGTCTAACCGCTTGCGTCACGGAGCCGCCAATTAGTACGACTAAAGAGAAAAATTTTGTCTGTACAGCAAAGAACACTGTAAAAGGGAAGGGCATTTACTCCATGTGTGTTAAATAAGTAGATGCCAAAAAAACTTTACAACATACATACCAAGCGCTTGCAAAGTGGTGGATCCCATGAATACTATCTTCAAGCCACAGTTAGTCCAAAAGCATTCAAGATTAAAAGTGTATAAAACACTGGCTCTTCCAACTCTTTTGTATGGTAGCGAAGTATGGACGTTGAAACAGAAGGATATACAGAGACTTAGATCTGCTGAAATGAGATACCTTCGGAGGACTGCAGGATACACACTACTAGATCACAAAAAAAAATGAAGACATCTTAGAAGAATTACACATGGAACCTTTAGAAAACAACATTTTTGATTATAAGTCAAGATGGATGCAACATGTTCATCGAATGGAAGATCACAGAATACCCAAACAAATGTTAAGATATCAACCTGCAGGAAGAAGAAGACCAGGACGTCCACTCAAAAGTCTTTTGGATGGTGTTTTTCTTGAGACCGAAACAGGTCAACAAATGGCCTAAATTCGTGAATGTACTATGATAATGACATACTAAAGAACAATCAATTAGCCGACCAATGTTTATTGTGGATGTGGTGATATTTGTTTGCGTTTTAAATGATGTTTCTGTCTCATGATTAAAACAAAATTGTTACAATTCTGTTGGGAGTTAGTAATTGGTATTCAAATAATGAAAATATTACCTGCCTAACAATAAAATTCTGCATTTAGTACAGTAAAAGCTCCTTATTCGCAGGGGATATGTTCCGCAAAAATGCCACGAATACAGACACCGCGAATATGGAATGGTAATGTGCATGGGTATATAGGGGATATTTTCCAAGGTTCGATAATAAAATAAAAATTATCATCTCGAAATCAATTAATGATATGTTTTGAACAGTTTCTATTAATTGTTACTGTCAGGCTTAGGCAAGAGCTTAAAGAAATTAGTCATTTTTTTCCTGTTTTATCGTCTTTAAAAGATATTTCCATTCAGATTGATATTCAGCTGTGAATTCAGCGATAGAATTATTTATTTCGTCTTCGGATGTCTTGATGAATAGTACAGTTGATTCATTAACATTGAAACAGCGCGATATAGATGCAAACAACTCGCCAACGCGTAAACGGTCAAGAATTTCTGTTTTTACTTTAAGAGGAAACACTACTTTTTTCTGCTTCGGAAATAATTTTCTTTCCTTTTACTAGACATTATAAATTGGCAGCAAAGCAGAAGAGACACATGTTATTCAATCAAAATTATTGCAACGAATGACAAGTTGAAATAGTAATACACCGATCGTAGCGATGATGGCATTTATAGCGGATATAGCGGCGCTTGAAATACGTCGGCGGTAGCATTTAACAACGAACTTTAGGCTTAGTGACAATACGGTTTGTTTTAGTTTGATATTAATTTGTCCATTTGGTTTTAATCTCTCTTTGTAAACGTCGCCTTGGCACGTGCCTGCACTAAAAGAAGTTGCCGATGCATTAATAAAGAATACTAATCCTTCTAATGTACCGACTGGATCTGCGAATAAAGAAATTTCTAGCCACGAATACAAGAACTGTGTCGCAATTTTTTATCCCTCGAATAATGAAAACGCGAATAAGGGAAGAGTAAATAAGCAGCTTTTACTGTATATACACCTACACACATTCACCTAGGAAGCTTTTCTTACTTTATTTTATTTAATGTTATTTCAATTCCATGTTTTGTTAGTGTTAGCTAATATTAGACCACATCCGCATTGTGCTTTGTTCAGTCTACATTTTAGTAACATTTTAAAAATTTAACAAGTATTAAGGCGGCTCCGTGGCGCAAGCGGTTAGACGCTCACCTCTCACAGCTGGGGTCCCGAGATCGAGTCTAGTTCACTCCATGTGGGTTTCATGGTGGACGAAACGTAGCTTGGGCAGGTCTTTCTCGGGGTTTTCTCCCGTTTTCCCCTGCAACAATTTCATTCCACCATTTCTCCATACTCATCTCATCCATTTTTCGTTTAATTTCGTTCATTAGCCCGCCAGGCGTGGTCGGTCGGCACCCTTGTCACTCGCAGATCTCTATACATAGGGGTTCATCTCATCTCGTCCCTCGACCTGAACCTGAATTGGACACGAGTTGAGGATATTTATTTTTTATTTACTTTTTAATTGTTTTATTATTAGATAGTCGAGTGGAAGACAAGGCCTTTATGGCCTTAACTCAACCAGCTTAAATTGAGTGGAAGAGAAGGCCCTTATGGCCTTAACTCAACCAGCTTAAATAATGCATTGTTATTATTATCAACATTATTATTATCATTAGCATCTCCAATATCTCGTATTCTGTTCATTTTCGGAACCAAGTTTATAGGAACGTTTTTGCTCCATTCCATTTTTACTTTTAATCCTACATTTTGTACCATAACTATTCAAACCATTGTATGTGTGTGTGTGTGTGTTTGTGTATGCGCGTGTACGTGAAAGCGTGCGTGTGTGTGTGTGTGTGTGTGTTGTGAGTTAAAAGAATTCACCCAAATTTAAGGAGCAGCTAGAGGAAGCGAAATACAACTTTAGAACAGGAATATGTGTTGTAGGAAGTAATTCTGACTCAGTGTATATACGGGAGTGCCAGGAATTACATTTCAATGAGGCACTGGGTTCGATACACTATGCATTTATGAATATGCTGTGTTCGATATTGTCACGCTTTTCCGGGTGTTGGTGTCAGGTTATTTTCTTCTTACTAAACACGACAAATGTTCACATAAATTGATCAAACTCACTTTATTAGCTACAACAAATTCCACTTATTCTTCTTACTACAAATTGCTGCTAGTGATGCTTCTGAACTTACAATTTAATCGTCGCGTAAATTCTTCCCGATCACTAGCGATTTCGTTTAACACAGTTGGTTCTCATCTGAATTCATTTCATTGTTTTGTGTTTTACACACTACTAAAGACTATCCGCTCTTAAAATATTATTAATAATAATAATAATAATAATAACAATAACAATAATAATAACAATAATAACAATAATAATAATAATAGCTTTATTTTACCTGGCAGAGTTAAGGCCTTAAGGCCTTGTCTGCCACTCAACCAGGTTTTAAAAAATACAAAAAAAAAAGTCTTACATCTAAATTAAAATATACATAAACTATTACATGTTAAAAATACAATACAATTAATATTTATAATAATCAATTGAGTTGGTGTTTACTTAATGAAAATCCATATTTATTAATTAAATAAAAATAAAACGTAGTTTTATTTGATTTTCATATTTATTATATAATTCAGTGACAGCTGTTTCGGTACACTGTACCTTCTTCAGACATGTTAACAAATTATGAATTATGTTCCAACTGATCTAAGCAACAATACAACAATATGTATTTAAATTTTTTAATTTAACAAAGGGGATTCATTCAAATCAAGTTGAGAATTCAACAGTTTTTTACTACTTTTAAACTTATTAATTTCTACAGCCTCCAAAAGATCTAACTTCTTACTCTTATCACAAATATGTAAGATTTCAAAATTTGGATCAAAACAATGATTAAATTGGAATAGGTGGTTAGCATAGTTTGAATTTTCTAAATTTCTGTTATATGCTCTCATGTGTTCCTTTATCCGAGATATAAAAGGTCTACCAGTTTGTCCTATATAGACATTGTCTATATTGAAGCGTGGCACATGTGACAATGTCTATATAGGACAAACTGGTAGACCTTTTATATCTCGGATAAAGGAACACATGAGAGCATATAACAGAAATTTAGAAAATTCAAACTATGCTAACCACCTATTCCAATTTAATCATTGTTTTGATCCAAATTTTGAAATTTTACATATTTGTGATAAGGGTAAGAAGTTAGATCTTTTGGAGGCTGTAGAAATTAATAAGTTTAAAAGTAGTAAAAAACTGTTGAATTCTCAACTTGATTTGAATGAATCCCCTTTGTTAAATTTAAAAATTTAAATACATAATGTTGTATTGTTGCTTAGATCAGTTGGAACACAATTCATAATTTGTTAACATGTCTGAAGAAGGTACAATGTACCGAAACAGCTGTCACTGAATTATATAATAAATATGAAAATCAAATAAAACTACGTTTTATTTTTATTTAATTAATAAATATTTATAATGTATTTTGATTTACTCTAAATTTAACGAATTAAATATATATGTACAAGATATATAAAAAAGATAAAACATTATTAATGACATAGTATAAATTAAATAAATAGAGAAAAATTAATTATTAGACAATAGGTAACGGTATAAGCGTGACTTAAAAGTGCCAAGTGTGCGGCAAATGACCCCCATAAAAACAAAACCATATGACCTGTTCACTTTTCATTGGTTATGGACACCGACGTACGATGTAGAAGCAGCAGGTATGCGAAAAAGTAGTTCCCTTCATTAAATTAAAAATATGTCCTTTGAATATACTTGTTATTCTTCGTGAATGAAAATAATAGTAATAATAATAATAATAATAATAATAATAATAATAAAATAGAAATTACTCTAATATATATCTAATCAATAATTACAACCTAAATAGTTTATTGCACATGAATTATGCATTTTAGTCATGCTTCAGTCTATTCTGATGCAAAACAAAATGGTGTAGAGTCTTCTGTTAGTGTTGCTATCTAAATTTTTAAAACGAATCTGGCAAACCTTTGACTAGTGGTCAAGAAACAGTTAATTTTAAATGTATTTCACAAGTTCAACGAAAAATCTCACCAGCTTTCTTGTAATCTATCCCATTCAACTATCACGTCTCTTACATACATCGCACCTGCTCCCTGTCAATGTGACAGTAATTGTGCCGCGAATGGCGGAAGGATACAATTGGAATTTGTTTATGTTAGGATTACTCTAAGAGCGGATAAGGTATAACTTTTGACCTTCGGAAGTGTGGCTGCAACCGGACGGGACGCTTTCTCAATTCGATGTTAAGGCCCGTCAACATCTTGAACATACCTAAGTCGTTGGATTGGAATAGGAGGTCCTGTCCCATGGCCACCGCGTTCTCCCGAACTCACTCCTCTGGATCTCGTTTCTGAGGGAACTTGTAGTGGATATACGAAACCATAATAGACACTGACGAAGTACTGCTTGGAAGGATCCTAGCTGCCAGTCTCGTTGTACAACAGACTCCAGAAATATTTGAAAGAGTTGGACAAAATTATCTTCACCGGTGTCATGTCAGCATTGAAACTGATGGTCACAACTTTGAACAAGTGCTTTGAACTGTGAGGTATTGATATTAATTTCGTATGTTCTGGTAATGCCTTCCTATGGAATGAATGTTGTTTTTTTGTAATTAATAACACGAATTCAATAAAACTAAAGCCTTTTTAAATAAAATCATGAATTATCCATTTCCGGTCATAGGTTCCTTACATCAGAATGTTCAATTCGGTGTCCTCTATCACATATCCAATTTTCACCAAAAAATTTGACGACACTATGTGTGTGTTTGTGTGTGTGTATTTTTATCATGTAATATTTGGCCTTCATTACTAAATGTAAAATTTAAATTGTAACATCAGAATGAACAAAAGCGTTACTGTTATAAAGTAGAAATACTCATTAAAATGCTTTCTGGTTATAGATGGCACTTCGAGCGACGTCTCCCTGTCTCTTAAGATACAGAATTATAACTAACCAACTAACTAACTCACTGGCTTTATGGAACCCGTAGATTCATGACCGCGCGGACATAAGCTCTCGATACATCCCTATCCGGAGCTTATGTTTATCAATTATTCCCTGCATAATCTACTTCCCTTAAATCATAGTTAATGTTATTCTCCCACCTCATTCTTGGTCTACCAACTGGGCGTTTTTTCCTCTGGTAATCCTACAAGAAGCTTCCATGCACGTCTTTCATTCCCCATTCGTGCCACATGTCCTGCCCATCGCAGTCTACGAGACTTAACTGTTCTTATTATATAATTTCATTCATAGTGTTCTGCTCAAGAGCAGTGTTTCAATGCAAACTCAGCATTCCCCACTCTTTCCTTGACTCAGCTTTCCTTTTTGTATCTGCATACAAAGCATTTATTTTAATATTGTTTATCACGTCTGATGTCTTTTTTTGCCTCTAACTTTCTTATTATATCTGGCTTCCTATAAATGCCATGTAGTTCACTATTATACAGTCTTCTCGATTCACCTGTCTATTTGAACCTGTGGCATGGATTCCCTGAAGTGGGCCCCGTCCGGAGGGAAAATTTTACCCCAGTGGAACCCATGTCCGCGTTTCTTGACGATTGTATTTTGACGGTGTAAGATCGTCACCCTTTCGACCAAGGTACTTTTTTCGTCTGCCTTATCACTTTCGACCAATCCGGCATGGGTAACCCTATCGACAGCAATGCTACAGCCGCGCCGGCCTTCATTACTAAATGCTTAAATTTCAATAATAACATCAGAATAAAGAAAAAGGCTACTGTTATAAAATATAAATTCACATTAAAATGCGTTCTGGTTATAGATGGCATTTCTAGCGACGTCTCTCTGTCTCTTGCTATAGAGAATTACATATAAGGAAAAGAAAAAAAATATGATTGCACTGAGAGCCTGAATGGCGCGGTCGGTAAAGCACTAATGTATAAAGCTAGAGCTATCCGGTTCAAATCCCGATTCAGGCTTTAATTTTTGTTTTCATATTATATATAAATATGTACTGTATATCATTGAGGAATTCGTGTGGCTTTCCTTTCTAGTTTCAAGGTACTTGCACTTACTTTACCACACTCACTGTTAGATTGAATTTTTACCTGGGGCTGTGTTCTATACACATATACATTATAATGCATTTTCATACATATTGCCGCTATTTTGTAAAAATCGGTCTCCTTGCATTTTGCTGCATGCACACTCTCAAGAGAAACCGTTATTAATGCAAACTACATTTTATTTCACACTATCTGTTAATTATTTACGTAACTAGTGTCAAAATTACGAGGTAAAATAGTCCCCAATTCGGTTACCAGATATATTATATGGATGCGAAACATGGACTCTTACTTTAAGGGAGAAAAGAAGATTACGAATACTTGATAATAAAGTTCTTAGGAAAATGTTTGGACCAAAGAGAGATGGACAGGTGAATGGAGAATACTGCATAATAGTGAACTACATAATAATAATAATAATAATAATAATAATAATAATAATAATAATAATAATAATAATAATAATAATAATAATAATAGCTTTATTTTACCTGGCAGAGTTAAGGTCTTAAGGCCTTGTCTACCACTCAGCCAGGTTTAAAAAAATACAAACAAAAAAATAGTCTTAAATCTAAATTACAATATATATATATATATATATAAACGATTACAAGTTATGAATACAATGCAATTAAAATTTATAATGTATTTTGATTTACTCTAAATTTAACGAATTAAATATATAATATGTACAAGATATATAAAAAAAACGAGGAAAAGATTAATGACGTGTATAAAATTAAATAAATAGAGAAAGATTAATTATTAGACAACAGGTAACTGTATAAGCGTGACTTAAATGTACCAAGTGTGCGGCAACCCCTGATATCTTGAGGAAGGAGATTCCAGGAGCGGGCAGAGGCTACTGTGAAGGAAGTAGAATAGGAGGAAGTGCTATGAAGAGGAATTGTTAGCAGACTGCTATCTTGTGACCTAGTGGCAATGATCTTTATAGGAAGCTAGATACAATAAGATCAGTTAAGTCTCGTAGACTGCGAAGGGCAGGACATGTGGCACGAATGGGGAATGAAATACGTGCATGGAAGCTTCTTGTAGGAAAATCAGAGGGAAAACGCGCAGTTGGTAGACCAAGAATGAGGTGGGAGAATGAGATTTACTAGGTTTGAGGGATGTAGATTATACAGGGAGTGATTGGAAAACATTATCTCAGGGTAGGGATGTATGGAGAGCTTATGTCCGAGCGACCATGACAATGCCAGTAGATTAGTTGGTTAATGTCAACAATGCATTTTGTGAGTTTAGAATATATAAAATCTCAATTCTTCATTATCTAACTTCTCACTGACACTATTGAACCCGGAGTATCATGGCCGCTCTCCTTTCCTTGTCCAGAGTTAAAATTTTTCAATCAACTTTGTAAAATCTACATCCTTCAAATCTTGATTTAATGTTATTCTCCCACCTCGTTCCTTGTCTACCTACTAAGTGCTTTCCTCCGGATTTCCTACAAGCTTCCATAAGCTTCTTTTATTCCCCATTCATGATGCATGTCCTCTAATCGCAGTCTACGAGACTTAACTGATCTTATTACATCTGATTTCCCATGAAGATCATGTAGCTCACTGTTGCACAATGTTCTCGATTCCCCTATCTGTTCCACTCTCTTTGCTCCAAAAACGTTACTAGTAACTTTATTCTTAAATACTTATGTTAATATTAATAATTATTTTTTAACTATCTGTCATTCATCGATTTAACATCAATAAAATACATATATGAAGGGTGACGGCTCAAAACAAGCATAGGCCTAGTCCATTTTTCAACAAAACTATTTTCTTGTGTCATTTCTCTTTATGTTTAAAATTATATACCTTCCCTTTATCTTTATAAAATAAAATAAGGTAAAATATACCTACTTAGGTAAGATCCGTCGTCCTCAACTTATAAAATATGTATTCTTTAGGCCTGCAGGCATTTCAGAACATCCGTTCAATCTTTAGCAGGTCCTTCTTCGCTACAATATCTAGATTCTATCTTCAGCAGGTCCTTCTTCGCTCAATATCTAGATATTGAAGCGAAGAAGGAGCTGCTGAAGATGGAACGGATGTTCTGAAATGCCTACAGGCATAATGAATACATAAACACGTCTGGGGAAAAGAATCGCATATGCTCAACCTAGGATTTAAGGAGAGATCAGGGCTTGCTTGGTTTAGGATAGGGGCATGGAAATTTCTAAAAATTAGCGACGATCACGATATGCGAATATGTCCAATATGCGGGAACTTTGAAGATGAGATACATATATTAAGAAAATGTAATGATTTAGAATATTGGAGACGTCAGTTATTACCGGAAAGATTTCTAAATTCAAATCGGGAAAGATTGGCATGCTACGAGTTATTGGTAAATCCAGAAAATTGGATAAACCTCGGTAAATTTCAGGACAAAACGCGGAAAATAAGGACAACACTCATTCATGAATAAATATATGTTATCAAAATGCAATACCATTAGTTCTTAACAATTATATATAAGTTAATTAGTGTATAATGCTGTTGTGTTACTATTTAATTGTAATATTATTGTGTTTTCTTTATGTAATTGTAATGTTAATGTTTTTTTAGTTTATAATGCTATTGTGTTATTATTTAATTGTAATATTATTGTGTTCTCTTTATGTAATTGTAATGTTATTGCTTTTTTTGTTGTTTATTTTTCTTTACACTAGTATCAATTATTACTTTATTGTAACGGACTGTCAACAGCACGTACGGCTTACTGCCCGTGCGACCCATTTGTAAATAATATTGTAAATATCTTACTTTTTGTCTAATAAAATCCTACTACTACTACTACTTTCATATTTTATAAGTTGAGGACGACGGATCTTACCTAAGAAGGTATATTTTAACTTATTTTATTTTATAACTCTCCACCTCAACGATTTTAACAATGAATTTTATTAGTATTGACACTTTATATATATATATGAAAAGGAGTGTGAGTCCGTCTGTTTGTCTGTACTTTATGGAATCAAATATTACGTGACGGATTTGTTGATTTTTTTCATCTGTTAGAGACTTTTCTGGGGCAATTAACGTATATAACATATTACCTAAGTACTACAGGGCCAGAGCTAAAAAAAAAGTCATCGGTGCACTGAAAAAATCGCTGTTTTGACAACAAGGGCATGGAGGGCCTCCTCGAATGAGTGATCAGCCATTCCAGGGCCTCCTCAGGAAAGCGCGGACATTTCAGACGAAACACACCACTCACTCATACATTCAAACCACACATGGCGAATATGATAATGTTAAATGTAATGCCCAGATCATGACCGAAGTCAGTTTGGACCTTAGGTATTTGGTAGGTATTTCAATTCAGCCACATCTTCACAATTTCCCTGATTTGTCATTAACTGTCAATTTCCATTGTATAATATATTTCTGTGTGACCAAATATTTAGTTTTATTGATGTTTACTACCAGTCCCAATTTCTTAGTCTTACTCAATAGAATCTGCGTTCTGCCCTTAGTATGTCTTCACTATGCCCTAGTAATTGTACATCATAAGCATCAAAAATGCTATTTAAAACCAGTGTGCCGGATTCCGATACCTAAGAAATAAATGTTGAAAAAAAACCAGGAAGCAGAATTTGGGTACTTAAATCTAATGATTTGGAGCCACTTATTTACAGGCTATACAACATAACAAAACTAAATCATCCTGACAAAGTAGAGCTTATTACTCTTCTGTATAAACGCAATGTATAAAAATGTGCTAATTGTAAAAACCAAGGAAGAGATTTTATCTTGCGTCATGGAGTCAAATCTTCCGCATCACTCCTGGGACAGTGATTTTCACGCGACGCGACATGTTATTGTTTATAGAACAAAATAACGGACAGCTGACGGCCTTCCCGCACGTAACAAAGTGTGAGCAGGCGTCCTTGAGAGGGGCCCTAAGGTTGCCAATACAAATTCTATGTTCTTGACATATTCAGAGCACGTTGGCAAAACCATGCGTTGGCACACGATACTTCACTGCAAATTCCATCACATTACAATTCTATGAATAGTTATCACTCAATATACACGTCAGGTGCTAATTATGTTCTTCCGCAAAATAAACAGCATCGAACTCTTCATTTTAATGTAGAACTGAGTTAAATTGAATATTTTTCCTGAAAAGAGGGATAGCCAACATAAATTCGAAAAAAGAGTTTTCAGTGGATTACTGAACTATCTGGAGAATATCACGGTATGATGGAAGTAAACGTATCCCTACTCTCTTCCAGACCTGTGTTATTTATTTTTAAAAGTTTGTTAATTATTATGACAATTTATTAGATGAAGCACAAAATGGATTCCGAAAAGGAAAATCCTGTACAGATGGATACTTCACTATTAAAATTCTAATAGGAAAACACAGAGAGTTTAATATTGAAACACACATGGCGTTTATTGAATTGAAGAAGGCATTTGACAAAGTAAATAGAAACAAATCCTCAAATATGATGGCATCCCAGACCAACTGATAATAGTTATATATGATATTTATAAGGATAATTACATCGAAGTTAAGATTGAAAATAAAATCTCTGAATGCAGACCAATTAATCAAGGAGTTAGACAAGGATGTGGTCTTTCGTCAAAGCTCTTCATAATATACATGAACTCAATTATTACAAAATGGAGACTACAACCACATGGCAGTATACCACTTAATAGATTATATAATTTAGACACCCTATTATTTGCAGATGGCATTGTGTTAATAGCGAATTCAGAAGATGACCTACAACGTTCAGTCCACTCGTTTCACCAAATTGCAATAAACTACAACATGGAATCTCAAGAGAGAAATCTAAAGTCATGGCTTTCCTAGGAAAAGACCCAGTTCGCAGCAAAATTGTTATTAATAATAAAATATTAGAACAAACCAACACATTTAACTATCTCGGATACCAAATTACATATGAAGAGGAAAAAGATTTTAGTCAAAAAATTATAGAATTTAACAGAGTAACAGGAATTATAAATAATATTTTCAAGCCAAACACAGTACAGCAACACACACAAACTAGAATTTATAAAACACTTGCCCGACCCATATTATGTTACGGCAGTGAGGCGTGGACAATTCGCAGTGTAGATGAACAAATACTAACTGCGGCAGAAATGAAATTTATGAGACGTACTGCAGCTTACTCAAGAACAAACCATAAAAGGAATTCTGAGATTCTCAAAGAATTACAAACTGAATCAGTCATGGAATATGTACAAAAATACAGAAACAACTGGAAATCTCAGGTAAGAAGAAAGAGCAGAAAAAGAATACCACGTCAAATCTTAAATTACCAGCCACCAGGAAAGAGATTTTGGGAGACCCTTCAAACGTTGGATTGAGACCGTAACAGACCACTAGGTTTATCACATGAAAGGAAGAAGAAGAAGTTTTGCTTTCAAGCGAATAGTTACCTATCTGTTAAAAAATGGCAGAAGCAGTTAGACAAGTCATGAGTAGTAGTGTAGAAAAACAATTATTGCACATGTGCAGATTCTTTCCACAAACGTTCCATGAATCCTATCAGAATCTTACAGATTTGAGTAAAAAATAAGAAAGATGCAAAGAATGTAACGAAATAGCATTACATGGAAAATAAATATTGAACATTGATTCAGTTAGAAACTTTTAAACTGAATTAATATTCAATATGTATTTTCTATTTATTTGTGTAGAATTTTTAGTTAATATGGGTTTGATCATTTTTCAAATCTATAAAGATAGATCACTTTTGCACTCAATTCTATACAAAATTGTTAATATTCAGTTAGTAGCACGTTATTTTGCATTCAAATTGGCTGCATATGTTTCCAATAGGATGCGAGATTAAAATGTATATGGTGTAATAAAGGTAATAACCTTAAAATGAACATTAAGAGTTTCTATCTTCTTTTTTTTTCTTCGACAATTTGTAGTTTATAGGTTATATCTGTTTTTGCGGTAACTATTCAAGAGTTAACATTTATAAGATTCATTATATGTTCCGCTGAGGTATTATTCAAAGTTAAAATATAAAATTATGGAATATTCACCTGAAAGGTCCGTCTCCTCAACTTAGTTTTGAATCCTACCGATGATGGGACAAGTCCCGAAAGCGCTACAGTTACATAACTAATTAAGTTGAGGAGACGAACCTTTCGGGGTGAAAATTACATAATTTTGCATTTTAATATTCAATTGTTGTCAATTCGGTCAAAATATTTAACTGGAAACATTAAGGAAAATCAAGAGACAATAATATCAAACATCAATGCTTGTGATCTTAGGTCCTAGAGTATCTCTCGGTGGTCTAGAGGTTATATTCCTTGCCTCTGGTCCCGAGGGTAACGGGTCGAAGGCAGTGGCCGAAGATTTTTCATCATCACCATCATCATAAATGGCACGACAACCCTTTGTGGAACTCGGCCTTCTTAAGCAATTCTTGCCAAACCTGCCTTTCGCTGGCCCCTTCCAGTTTTTATTCCCTGAGTCCTAAATTATGTCATCTTCTCATCTTGACTTAGGTCTTTCCACTTTCATGGATACCAAACATTGTGCATGATAAACGTTTTTGGTAATTTTTAGGTTGGAAAAGTCCAAAGAACATTTCCTCCGGGAGGAATATTAAACACTGCATTCATAGTCTGAAGATATCCTTAAGATGCTCTGGCCTATCCTTTCTGTCTTTCACATGCCCTTTACAGTTTTTTTTTCTATTCCCAGAGTCCTGATATCCTAAATTACGTCAGCCTCCCATCTTAACTCAGGCCTTCCCAATTACCTAGTTACCAAAAGGTGTAATTTTTTGATAATTTTTAAGATTGAAAGATCCAAGGGACTAGTCTTCTGTGAGGGACATTAAACCTTGAGTTCCTAGTTAGAAGATTTTCGGGCTTTAAGGCGAAGCACACCATACACTCACACATTCGTGTTTAACATGATGAATGTAACGATTTTATGATCACCAGAAGATGTTTGGGGACCGTTTGGGCAATAAAATTTAAAGAAATTTTTCATACACGCCAAGAAAAATTCCGAAAAAGCTATCATCCAGGAAACTACTCCTTACCGGCGATCGAACCTAGGCTCACTGCGTACGAGGTAGTGACTCGACCCCTAAACCACGGTGGTGGCCAATTTTATTTATGTATGTAAGTATGTGTGTGTGTGTGTGTGTGTGTGTGTGTGTGTGTGTGTGTGTGTGTGTGTGTGTGGTGTGTTGTGTACAGAATAACTAAGTCACTGACATTAACTGACCGAAGTTTATTGGCTCCGCGGACATAAGCTCTCCATACATTCCTGTCTTGATCTAGTGTTTTCCAATCTACCCCGTATAATTTATTTCTCTCGAATCATACTTAATGTTAATCTCCCACCTCTTTTTCTTTGGCCTGCCAACAGAGGGCACGTTCTCATCTGGTTTATCTACAAGGATCTTCATGACCCTCTTTCAATCCCCATTCTTGCCGAATATCGTACCTATCGTAGTCTACGAGACTTAATTGTTGTTATTATTATATCTGATTTCCCATACAGATCATTTAGCTCACTGTTATGTAGTCTTCTCCATTCGCTTGTCTGTTCATCTGTCTTTGATCTAAAAGTTTTCCAAAGAACTTTGTTCTCAAAAACTCGTAAACTTTTCTCCTCCCTTAAAGTAAGATTCCATATTTCGCATCCATATAATATAACTGGGAGAATAACAGTTCTATATATTTTCAGTTAAATGTTTTTTGAGAAAAGTTGTGACGACAAGAGTCCATGTAAAGCATAATAACATGCATTTCCAGAATTCAGCCTATGTTTAATTTCTTCCTACACCTCACCCTTGTTTTTAATAGTTGTTTCTACGTATTTGAATTCAGCCACTTCTTCAAAATTTCCCTCATTTTCATTAACTATCCATTTCCATTGTATAATGTATTTCAGTATGTACCATATATTTAGTTTTATGTATGTTTATTTCCATCCCCAATTTCTTAGTGCAACTCAATAGAGTAGGTCAATGCGTATTGGCCCTTAGTATCTCCTAGCTATCGCCTAATAATACATACTCAGCATATACTAACAGCTTATTAATACTATTGAGTTGTAGGCCTTCTTCGTCGACTAAAGTTTTGATGGAATGTTCTAATAAAAAAAAACGAACAATAGAGAAGATAGTGAATTTCGAAAGTATCTGAAAACTAACTTTTATAAGATTCATGATGTGTTCCGTTGAGGTATTATTCAAAATTAAAATATAAAATTGTACAAAATATATTTGTGAAATTTAATATTAGGTAGTAAACTATAATAAGGGATTGCTTTGTCATCTCTTCATATCAATCAAGTTTTTTTTTTTAATCTGGAATCATCTTACCTCAATTTAATATCGATTTGTTATCGAACATGTTTCGATACATCTTCTATATCGAAACATGTTCGAGAACAAATCGATATTAAATTGTCTGGCCAAAGCTGAGAATTATATAGAAGATATATCGAAACATGTTCGAGAATAAATCGATATTAAATTGAGGTAAGATGATTCCAGATCAAAAAAAAAAAGCTTGATTGATATGAAGAGATAATAAAGATGGCCAGAGTCTGGCCAAAGCTGAGGATGATATAGAAGATATATCGAAACATGTTCGAGAACAAATCAACATTAAATTGAGGTAAGATGATTCCAGATTTAAAAAAAAAACTTGATTAAAAGAACATCGAACTGTAACTTCCTAAAACGTACCATCTTCATATCAAACCTGATGACAACTATTAATATTACTATTATCCCTCTAAATTATGTCTTCATTTAATTCTGTACGGTTTATTTATTTACATGTAGGGACATATTCTATTCTTGCTCTCTTCTAATAAGATTACAAATATACTGTAAATTGTACTTTACGTTTTTGTGATTCAGCTCGTTGAAACGTAAATGTAATTTATTCGCGTTGTTCAACTTGTATTCTAAACCGATATTACATTTTATTATAGCCCAATGCTTTGCAAAGAAGGTATGTCTATTTTATTGCGAAATGAGACTCAGCCTTTCTCACATCTTTATATTCACACACGAAAATGAAGCAAGAGTTTACGAATTGAATTAAGGCCCACACGCACACTCTATTGAGTAACACTATGGGAGTAGCATCAATAAAACTAAATATATGTTAACACGTAGAAGTATATTATGTAATGGAAACGGGCAGTTAAAAATAAAAAAGGAAAATTTTGAATAAGTGGCTGAATTCAAATACCTAGAAACAATAACTGCAAACAGGAATTACATGCAAAAATATATTAAACACAGGCTCAATTCTGGAAATTCATGCTATTATATATTACAGCGACTCTTATCGTCCCAACTCCTTTAAAAAAGTCAAACTGAAAATATATAAATCTGTTATTCTCCCAGTTATAATATATGGTTGCGAAACATTAACCCTTATATTGAGGGAAGAGAACATTTTACGAGTATTTGAAAATAAAGATCTTAGGAAAATTGTTGGACCAAAGAGAGATGAACTGAAAGAATGGGGAACACTTCAAAACGGTGAGATACATGATCTTTATAAAAAAAACAGTTCAGTCTGGTGGACTGCGATGAGCAGGACATGTGGCATGAATGGAGAATGAAAGACAGACAATAGAGCTTCTTGTAGGAAAACTGGAGGGAAAAAGTCCTGTTGGTAGATCAAGAATGAGGCGAGAGAATAATGTTAACCATGATTTGAAGAAGGATTATGTAAAGGATGATTAGAAAACATTACCACAGAATAGGGATGCATGGAGAGCTTATATGCACGACTTTGATAGTGTCATTGAGTTAGTTATAATCCCCCTAAATATGGTTGCAACCATCACTTTTTTTTTGCGAAGTTGGTTTTTACGTTGAAAAATTCCCACTTTGCCTTAACAATACTTTTCCATATTATACTGAACTTGGTAAGAAATGAGCTTGTTCTGGGAGTCTACTTTCTATATGACGATATTTTCCTTGAGTTTTTCTAGTAGAGCCTACATTACCTGGATTTATTTTCATATTTTTTAACATTACCCAGAGTTTGGATTGTGTACCACTTAAATCTCGAGAATTACCATTCAATCGTGCCAAGTCCTACAAATGCATGTCCATGTCATGATTTCCTGGATAACGCTAAGTCACACAGGGCGAAGAGGGGGTTCCTGACGCTATGCTTGTGACCTATCAGCTAGAGGAGAAAACCCAAGAAGAATATCAACGTTAGAGCAAGGGTTTTAATGCAGTAAAAGTTCTCTTTCTCTTCTTCTTCACGGTTTAGGCTTATATACTAGCCTGTTCCGGCTCCAAATTGCTGCTCTTTCCATCTTTTCCTTGGTCTTCCCAAACTTCTTCTTCCTCGTGGTGAATAGTTGTATGCTGCTTTTGGTAAAAGTTAAGATTGTAACATAGTATAATTAGAAGTAAGATTTCTGACTGTCTTTTGTCTGGTTTCACATACAAACAGTTGAATAATGTAATGAGAAGTTAGACTTCTGTCTTTTGTCTTGGTTTCACGCAGAAACAATAATTGAATAATATATACTATCTGTGTTTGCGATCTTAACTTTTAGTACATTAAAATCCTTGTCCTGATCATCGTCCTTCAGGATCACTGGATCCTGGGCTTAGGATTATCTACTCTACTCTGTAGAAAACCTTTGCTACCAAATCAAAAGACTAAATTTATTTGAAAATAAGACTTTCAGAAGAATATGCGAGAAGAGAGATAGACTTGCCTCATGGGCTAGTGGTCAGCGTAACTGACTACTGTTCATGAGGTTCCGGGTTCGATTCCCGGTCACTCCATAGGATTTTTTTCTTAAAGGGAATTAGGCCTATTCCTTTGGTTGCTCATGGTCTGGAATTTAGGTTAAGAACTCTCCTGGCGCTTCATTATCATTTATCATCCACCGCTGTGGTCTCGAGGTAGCGTGCTGCTTTGTCATGCAGCGGACCAGGGTTCGGGTTAGTTTTTCTGGGTGAGGTTTTTATCGGGGTTTCTTCTCACCTGTAAGACAGATGTCTGGAAAACTTAAAGGTCCAAACGGTCCCCGAAATTATATGGCCATTATCATCATCCTTCACCGGTGTGGAAAGCAACAGGAAGCTACCACACCTAAAATTCCCTAGTAAAGCTGCAAAGCATAGCATGAAAATGCTATGATTGCAGTTAAAGACCTGCCCTCGGGCAGAATTACTATGGATGGATGGATCCATCATATCATCGGAGTAACGTAACTCCGCCTTCCAGGTGCCCCAACCTAAGAAATGGATTACAATTCTGCCAATGCCAGGGGAGAAAGCCAGAAATATCATAATAGATAACCTGGTGGCATTAGACAAAAATAAATATATATAACGCCGAGCTCTGTCATTTGTAAAAGTCTCCTGATGTGGTTACATCAGTTAAAGTTTAAAAATTTTGTTGTGCAAAGCATGACTGAACTAGAGATGCCCAAAAAATGTATGGAAGGTAAATCTGAAGGAAAAAGGAATGCGGGATGACCGAGATCACGTAGGATGGATGGAATTTTGGAGGATCTGAGGACGCTAAGAATCGAGGGATGGTGGCTGGTTATTGGAGACAGAGATGACAGGAAAAGTTTTATGAAGGAAAACAGAGGCTCAAATCGGGCTCCAGTTCTAATGATTATGATGACAAGATGAAATCAAATCCTAAAAATCATTAAACTATACACACATTGGTCCACACTAACGTCTATTATCTAGTAACACAACATGGAAGTGTAAGAATTGCAATGAACAGAGGAGATTCAAACAAGTATATATGTAACAGAAGGGGAAAGAGTGTAACAGGTTATCAGCGTGGGAAAAGAATTTTATGTGCGATTGGTGTCACCCTATGAACAACACTTCTAACAGTATGTTTTACTTAAAATAAAATACAAACAGAAATGGAGTCGTTCACACTCGAGACAGATGTTGACCACAGAGATATTTCACACCTGAAGGTGGAATGTACACTATAATATGAATCAATAGTATTACCTTCTCTTGAACAATATTGTGTTTAAGGGGGCATTCCATTGAGCAATAAAACATGGATTTATATACATTAATAGTAGAATAATAATTACTTACAAATAAAAAATATATAAATATTATTATAGGTATAGTAATAAATATATCAAAGTAATAATATATATAAATCCCGGTTTTAACAATGACTCATTATAATACTGCAATAATAATAATAATAATAATATAATAATAATAATAAATTAATATAATAATAATGATATAATAATGATAATAGATAGATCATCGGTTGATTAATGTCTTTGAGATCGTCCGATTCCGATTAGCCAATTTTGTCGGTCCATCCAATCTCGCCTCTCACCGTTAGGGTCCCGAGATGGAGTCTCGGTCATTACATGTGTGTTTCGTTTTGTACAAAACGGAGCGTAGGCAGGTTTTTTTAGGAGTTTTCTCCCGTTTTCCACTGCCACAATTTCTCCATACTCATTTCATCCATTTCGTTTCACGTCCATCGACTCAATCCTGAGTTGGACACGAGTTGATGGTTGTTTGCTATTGACTATTTAACTCATGCTCCAAACGTTAGTCGATCACCAATCAAGTTTCAATGAATTTTGTTTTACGACTAAAGACAGTCGTGTTTCACCTCGCTCTTTATCGATTTATATTTATCAGATCCTGCTTTTGTGATAAAGGGAGCTGCTCCTTTTTAATATTCTGAACAGCCCAGAGCATTGTTTTTCTCCAACAAATACATTGAATGTAGCAAATAATGAACAGATTTCCTTGATTTTACCGAATTATTTACTAAAATATAAAATTAATTACCTATAATGTTCATTATAATATACAGTTTGATGCGTTTCATTATTTCTCTACTAGCGTGCATTCTTACAATATTGTGATCCTATTTGGCAATAAATAATATGATCAAGTTGCAGTGATTATACATAACCTCACATTTCTGATGTTTTCAAACATCGCCATTTATATTGTATATATAAATACTTTAAAATATCGGTAACTATATTTAAATAATGACTTTTGAATAAACAGCTTAATTTTATCCGCTAAATAGCCCTAACAAATGCCACTCTACATTTCCAAATGCTCAAGATAAATTCACTCGTCCCTTCTTGACTCGTGAATATATTAGTAATTTGGAAATCATTCGTGGCATTACTTATTATAAATAACTATTGTTGCTAACAAAATTATATTCTGGATAAAGCTAATAGAGAAATCAGAGAGTGAATTCCTACAGTCTATATAACTTTGTCACATCTGAGTTTTATACAATACAAGATAAAACTGCTTGGAGATGTACCATTTTAACTTGACTTAACATACGTTACGCTAGAAATCCATTCTGCAAATTCCTATTCGGATTGAACAGAATAAATAATTGTTTTAAAAAACTAAAACAACACGCTTTATTAGAAAACCGAACTAAAGAAGGAAAAATAATTTTAATTTCCAACACGCTTGGGATAAAATTAAAGTGGTAACAAAAAAATCATCTCCAACACATCTACAATAAAACTGGAGTTATAAACAAAAATAAAATAATTTTACCATCGAAAGCGTTGGCTGATTTTTATGATTTTTACATTTTCTTCTTAAAGACTTTTACCAATATCTGTTTATTATCGAATATATTAATTGATATAGAGCGCCCCACGCTTTTGATGGTAAAATGATTTTCGTTTTGTTGATAACTCTAGTTTTATTCTATATGTGTTGGAGATGATTTTTTTGGTGAATACTTTAATTTTATCCCAAGCGTGATGGAAATTAAAATTATTTTTCATTTTTTGTTCGGTTTTCTAATAAAGCGTGTTGTTATAGTTTCTTAAAACTATTATTTATGTTTTATTTTCTGACGATTCTGATCAGGATTTTAGAAACAAATATGAAAATATTGTATTATCACGGGTCCATTACAAGTATACAAAGTTTCAAGTCGATTTAATGTTTCTAAGTGGGTGAAAATCGTGTTCAAATATTCCGTTACATAGATACAAAGACACTTTTTTTGATTTTCTGATGATTCTGGCCAGGATTTTAGAAAAAAAATGAAATTATTGTATTGTCACGGGTCCTTTACAAGTATATAAAGTTTCAAGTCGATCCAATGATTTTAAGTGGGTGAAAATCGCGTTGAAAAATTCTGTTAGATAGATAGATAGATAGATAGATAGACAGATAGATAGATAGATAGATAGATAGAAGATAGATAGATAGATGATAGATAGATAGATAGATAGATAGATAGATAGATAGATAGATAGATAGATAGATAGATAGATAGATAGATAGATAGATAGTAGATAGATAGATAGAATAGAGATAGATAGATAGATAGATAGATAGATAGATAGATAGATAGATAGATAGATAGATAGATAGATAGATAGATAGATAGATGTATATATAGATAGATATATAGGTACGGGTCAAGCTAATATAAAGCGTGTAAAAAAACTAATTCGAGTCCGGAAATGGACACCCTAACCCGGAACCACCAAGGACGACATTATTAGATTTTTTAGTTTTTTTTTTTAATTTACAATTTTTTTTATTTTGGAATTTATACAGAATATAATGGTTTTCCGACACCCTTAAGAAATTGGCCTTCTCCATTTATAACGGTCCCTAACATCCTCATTTGTAATTCCCAGTTCACTCATGCTTTTCACATCATCTAACCTACTTCAGGTCTTCCCCTTCTTCTTTACCATCTATTCTCAACTCCAGGATCTTCCTAGGAATTCTATCAGATGTCATCTTCTTGAGATATCCGTACCATCTTAATCGTCATTCGTCAATTGGCTATAACACATTTCAACTTCCATAATTTTCCTAATTTCAAAGTTTCTAATTTTTTTCTAACCCGGACTTCCTCGCTTATCTTCTTCAGTAATCCATCTCTGTTGCTAATAACACTGAGCAACAAAAAATAAACTTTCTTTTTGCCTCAGAAAGAAAAATATGTGATTCTGATAGTATTTTTTCTCCTGAATTCAAATATGATACCGGTTTTTCTCCATCACGCAAGGTTTCCTTGAGACAGGCATTTATAATTTCAAACACTTTAATATTTTCTACATTCGTAACTACACAATATTCGAACATTCGAACTCACCTAGAAAGTAAGAAATTACTATTTTCTGCTGTATTTCGCGTGGAGCATCCCTCTTGATGGTCCAACAATAATCGGCCAGCATATTAGAATTCAATTTGCCTTGAAATCTCTTTTCCATAGCTGAAATCTCCCGATGAAAGTATTCCCCGTGCTCATCACTCACTGTGCCAAGATTTTCCGGGAAGAAATCTAGGTTTATTAAAAAAATAATTATTTAAATCCATTAATTTAAATTTAAATAAAAAACTCTGGGTGATGGAGAAATTCCGAATACTTATTTGAAAACACGATAAAAAATCATGATTGACCAGCGTAATTTGTAAGCTTTACACCTTTCAATTCTCCATGCCACTAATCCATATAACATTATAATTCTACAATGGCCTTATAGATATATTTTTTGTTTCGTAAAGGACGTTTTTACTCCATAGTTTAGCATATCAATTACTCTCCTTCCTTCTGTTATTCTTTCTTTCTTATATATATATATATATATATATATTTATTTATTTATTTATTTATTTATTATATACAACTTTCCTCATTAGACAAAGTGGTACAGACAATTAATTTTTGGAATTGATGAAATATATTTTGTAAATACATTTAAAAAAAATTCAAATTGTAGGCCTAATTGAAGTATATATACTATAAAGTAGAAATTTTGTAAATATGGTTCTTTAAAATTGAAATTGATCCTGTAATGGCAGCGATGGCAATTTTAGAAAGATTCACCCTGTTCAAATCTGATTGTGGTGAACCTTCTATTTCTAACAAGGGAACTGTCAACCATTGCATGTCGAAACCTACCTTCAAATTTCTCCCAGAGAAGCGTTGTGATGTGTCAAGGCCGTGTCGGGATAAGTTTCCCGGGTGATGTTTCTCACCTATAAGAGAAAAGTCAAGAAACTTCAAGGCTGAAACCGTCCCCGAACACCATCTGGCCATCATGATCATCGCTATCATATTCGCCTCATTAGGATAATTTTAGATTAAGGCCTCTCCTGGTTTATCATTTTCACCTTTCATAACATCGGTGCAGCGTAACAGTGCCTTTCAGGCGCCTCAAACTCAGAAGTGGATTACAAGTACGCCATGCCAGAAGAGAATACCAGAAATGTCCTAATAACAACTTGGCGGCAATGATTTAAGAAAAGGTTTCTATTTTTTTAAATTATGATTGGAGGATGAATATTAGATAAAATTTAAATTAAAATGTACATGTTGGCAGCTGCCGTCGTCCTCAACTTTTTTAAAATGATGTATATAAAATATTAACGGGAGGCCTTTCGGAAGTAACTTCCATCATCAGCAGGATGAGCTTCTGCTATTCGTTGTTGTTTACGACAATGCAGACTCCAAGTGTCTGTAGCAGCAACTGACTTCTTTTTTACGATCTCGTACAATGGGTTGTTTGACTGGGGTGCGTTCTCGTTAAGAAGTAAGGTGGTGTTTATTTCATTTATAATTTCCTGGTATTAATGAGAACGCACCCCAGTCAAACAACCCATTGTACGAGATCATCAAAAAGAAGTCAGTTGCTGCTACAGACACTGGAGTCTACATTGTCATAAACAACAACGAATAGCAGAAGCTCATCCTCCTGAGGATGGAAGTTAACTTCCGAAAGGCCGCCAGTTAATATTTTACATACATCATTTTAACATAGTTGAGGACGACGGCACCTGCCGACAGGTACATTTTAATTTTTAACTTTTATCTTATGACTAAATCGGCCACGGTGGACTAGTGGTTATGCTCCTTGCCTCTTGTCCCGAGGGTCGCGAGTTCAAACCCGGCCGGGGTAGATGGATTTTTTTAGGATGGAAAAATCCAAGGAGCAATTCCTCCGGAAGGGACTTTAAGCCGTGGGTCCCGAGTCAGAAGATTTTCAGGCTCGTAAAAGATCCTTCAGCCTGAATGAAAAGGCCTCTATGCAAAATTTACCGAATTTTCCCGTCCTAATACTACCTTTGTTTCCTAGATGTCAGTATGATGCGGAACACGGACCACTCAAATGACATCTGTACGAAAACAAGTGTAACTAAATTATTATGGTTCAAATTCGTCCCTGTAGGGGGAGAGCGCCTAAATCTCTGTTAAGGGAAAACATGGGCTTACAAGATACAAGAAGATCTTATGAATATTCACCTCAACGGAATTTGATATGAATTTTATTAGTAATGAATATTAGATAGAAAAGGCCACGTGACTTGTATAAGAATACAGATAAATGAAATCTAATTATAGCGAGAGTTAAATCTAGAGAAAAATAAATCAAGTAAGAAGTTAAATATGCGATCTGGAGTTGCATCAGGAGTGAAGCAATGCTATATGCTACAGTGCTTCTGAACTTTGACTGTTTGGAGGGATTAGAAAGGCGGCGGCCATGGCCTATATAAAGATTAATATCACGGCATTAGCCTGGAAGGAAAGAAGCCAAACAATATGGTCACGAAGCTCGGCTTCTGCAATTGATCCCACGACCTGCTGTGAGCGAGTCTATTTAAACAACTCCACTCCCTTCGTAATCAACAATACGAAGGACTTGGCCAACAGCAATATTCCGATACACAGCAACGTAATAAATACCTAAATATAATTCTTCGGTCCACCGCTGTAGTCTCGGTGTAGCGTGCTGCCTTGTCACGCAGCGGGCCCAGGTTCGATCCCCGGTCGGGACGGTTTTTCTGGACGAGGTTTTTATCGGGGTTTTTCCTCACCTGTAAGACAAATGTCAGGAAAACTTTAAGGCCCAAACGGTTCCCGAAATCATATGGCCATCGCAATCATCATCATTCATATTCATCTAAGGTTAAGCTTAGGATTAGGGACTCTCCTGACGCACCATTATCATCATCATCACCCATCATATCATCGGTGCAACGTAACCCCGCCTTCGAGGCGCCCCAACCTCAGAAGTGGGTTACAAGTACGCCATGCTAGGAGAGAAACCAGGAATGTCGAAAGACAAACCTGGGGCATTTGAAAAAAAATATATAATTCTTCGTATTTTAAGAAATCGGTTTGGAATGCGGGTTTCAAGTTTGTCCGTCGCCGTGGCGTAGTCGGTAGAGTCTCTGCCTTCCACACCGGCGTCCCGGGTTCGATTCCTGGCGGGGTAGGGGATTTTAAATCTCCACCTTGGGACTGGGTGTGTGTGTCCTGTCCTTGTATCTATGTGAGAATTAAAGAAAGTTAACAAACAGGTAAAACAAACAAAGAAGAAGTAAAACAATAAGGAAAAACCAGTATAAACGAAAAAAAAAAATGGTGCAACAAGTAAAAAAAAAAAGAGAGGCAGGAAACAAACAACCGGGAAACTTAATACCGAACTGGGTTATCCATCCCTTTCCCTGAGATTTAGAATAGAATAATAAAGTTGGGTTAGGTTTTAAGATTCTAACCCGGCAACCTTACTTTTTTAGGTTCAATGTTTAACCCACTCGTTTCAGGTTTGAATGTTCAATGCATTTCCCCAGAAACCGGATTTAAGCTACCGTAAATTATATTATCTATTTTCAGACATTCAAAACAAGCAAAATATAACGGTACTTGAGATCATAATAAGGGTTAAGGCCAAAACACATTCCTCTACTATTCATGTGTGTTAATAAAATATTACCCTGCCAAGGGGTGTTCAAAGTATCGCAAAATATATAACAAGAGAGTTAAGCGAGTGTACCTCGTCTTCTGAGTTGAAGGTCATTTAACTACCGGCGAGTCTACCTCGTCTTTTGAGGCGAATGGGTTAATTAAAGGCTTAAAGAAGTGGAATGTACAGGGTGTCCACTAAGTCTTGCTACCAAAACAATGTAACTTAGCTAGTAAACTATTTGAGATGGAGGCATGCGTTTTTTGCAACATATTATATCTCTCAAAGTTTTGTTTACATTTGTTGCATATTATAATTTAAACGAAAATGACGACATCACGGGAAAATACCCAATGTGTATGGTTGTATGCTGAGTCTGGTAAATCACCAGTATCCACATATCCGAACGTTATGGCGGTTAACACGTCCAGACATAAAGAAAGTCGCTTCATCAGAGAACATCAGCCTCTGCAGGTACACATTATCTTCGTCAATTGCTTCAGCAAATTCATCACGCCAAGGGAAGTCAGTTGGCAGCAACGCTGGCATAATTTTCACTTTATAGACCTTTAGATGTATCCGCTTATGGAGGACTATGAATGGTTGATTTTGGTAAATGCAGCTCACGTGAACCACGAACAACCGATTTTTGAGGCCTCAGTTGAATTGAAAGTTGCACATTGTGGATAGTTTCTTGGCTCACACCTGGTTGTCCACTCTGTGGCAAGTCCATTACACTGGCAGTCGCTCGGCCCATCTAATTATGGATAACTTGGATGGAGGATCTCTTCCATATTTCCGGCGGAAATTTCGTGAACAGTTACTAGTGATTTACCAGACTCAACATACCACCATACACATTGGGCCTTTTCCTGTAGTGACGCCATTGTCGTTTAAATCACAATCTGCAACAAATGTAAACAAAACTTTGAGAGCTGTAGAATGCGTTGCGAAAATTAGCATGTCTCTATCTCAATTAATTTACTAGCTAAGCTACATTGTTTTAGTAGCAGGACATTGTAGACACCCTGTATTAATAACTAAATGAACTTAGAGTTAGTTAATGTCTTGAATATTGATTAAGTATGTACCACCAGTGGCGGTTATATGTAGAATATAAGTAAATATTTTAGTTGATAGTAGTAATAGGGTCCCGCGCCGTAGTGGAGTGGTTAAGGCAAGATGCCTTGGCGCAAAGCTATGGAACTTGCGCTGGTTCGAGTCTCCATGGGGGAAGAAATCTTCTCATGGAATTTCGGCCAGTATGGGATCGATATCCACCCAGCATCGTGAGGCATTTACGTAGTTACAATAAGTGGCGACTCCAGATTGAGAAGACCAGCTATAACGACTGGGGGACCTGACATGCTGACAACATGTCACCCCTACACTGGCTAGATGATCGTTTACTTCTGTGATTAACACATGTGGATGTGAGGCCAGTAGCCGGCTGGTAGGCTAAGTGCCTTCTAGGCCTGTCGCGCTTGGAGTTTTTTATTTAGTAGTAGGACTTTATTAGACTGAAGGTAAAGAAGTAAGACACATACTGTATAATGTTATTTATAAATATGGATCGCACGGTCAGCAAGGCGTACATGCTGTTGACAGTCCGTATCAATAAATCAATGACAAGTAATAACAAAACCAACCGTCAATTTGGGAAAATAGAAGAAACACTAACAATAATACACAAAGATAACAACAAACAAAAAACTGATATTTTGGAAGAAATGGAAATCATCAAGGAGGCAGAAAATAAAAATTTATAGAGTGAAAATTTACCTAGCAACCAAAGCCCATTATATAAAATTTATAAATAAATTCAATAATAAGAAAAGTCATGAAGATGAAGCTAAGACTCCGAAAAGCTTTACGAAGATTATAAATGAATTATTGAAGTTGAGGAATGACGGTGTATAAAAAAAAAAGAAAGGTATAAAAGTTTTATAATTATAATAGTAATAACAATAACAAAACTCGTAGCATGTCAATCTATCACGATTTGAATTTAGAAATCTTACCGGCAACAACTGACGCCTCAAATATTCCAAATCGTTATATTTTCCTAATATACATGTTTCGTCTTCAAAGACCCCGAAAATCGTATAGTATCGCACATCGTGGTTAATTGTTACGGGATTATATTACCCATATTGACTTTCGTGGAATGAATTATATTAAATTGATTTTGCGGTGGTATGTAGTCAGTTATGTACTTGGTTTGACAGACATCAAGCATTCACGCATTCACCAACATGACTCATATAGCTATTTGTTATTTTGGGCTGGGCCCCAGGACTCGAGGAGGGGCTACAACCCTCCCTTTGGCCCTATTCTGCCCTACTCTGAAACACAGGCTCGAGCAAGCACATGAATTTACCCATTAGATCACCACACAAACATATTTCAAACACGTATGTTTTGCTAAAGCATGCTACTTTTTTTACCTAACACGAGATGAGGTGACGGTGGAGGGCATTGGAGAGATGACATACGGGAAACCTCGAGAAAAAACCCTGGCAAATTTCGGTTTGGCCCGTCACCAATATCCCACCTGAACCGCCAGGATTCGAACCTTACATCCCAAATGTGGTATCCCTTCCCTGCCTTAGCCAAATCCCATTGGAATGAGAAACATTGTTAGGAATTCACAACGGTCCTCCAGTATGTCTAATGAAAGTTCACATTGCAAACAGGCCTATTCGGAAATCCTTAGCTGACAAGAGAGGAAAACAGGTTATCTTTGTCTTGAAGGGCTATCGGTATGTATTTCTGGTTATAAACTAAGGAAAAAATTGCTGTTTAATATTATTCTAAAAAATGTAAGAATAGTATATAAGGGTTTTGCTAATATAAGACCAGACTTGGAGCGCACAATCCCCAAAACATGAAAAGTGGAGCACAATAAGGTAAATGAATTTAACACTTTTACATCAAGTATAAAAAACATGCCAAACTACATGCATACCTTTAATTTTTTACTCCATACCTAACATTATCATGACCATTCTGTTTCTGTGGTTGTTATGTAGGACTCGTATATTTAGGCACTAAAAAATAAGATTGCAACATAGATCACTATGATATTGAAGATTTTCGGGCTGTTGGCCGTGGTCATGAGGCTCGTAGTTCCCCGACGTTTCGCCAGAGGCTGCGTCAGGCATCCTCAAGTCTCAAGACAACCCTTGAGGATGCCAGACGCAGTCTCTGGCGAAACGTCGGGGAACTACAAGTCTTGAGGATGCCTGACGCAGTCTCTGACGAAACGTCGGGGAACTACAAGCCTTATGACCACGGCCTACAACCCGAAAATCTTCTTTAAGATCATCATAGCAACTCCGGCCGTGAAAGTATACGCCAATACAATATATCACTATGTTTGTATCAGTGGAATATTCTTTTCCCGATCAAAAATTAAAATGTGTATTTAATATCCATGTAATATTATTAGATCCAACAGAAATATTATTCTTCTAAATTTATACTTTAAAAATGCAATAAAGTTATTTTCGATAGATTGAAGAAAAAAGTTTTACTATATGGTATGCAATGTTACAATTTTAACTTTTAATGCATACATATCCTGGCTCTATTTAATATTCACCAATAATATTTATGAAAATTATTGCATTGGCAGTTGGTCCTGACAATCCTCTAAAATTATTACAGATTTTAGATTTCAATTTAAACGCCAGACATTGGATATAAACATTTTTTTTTCTTTTCTCCTGAACATTTTGTCGTAAAGACATGTACGATTTGATAAGTACCACCTCACATAATGTGTTTCAAATATTACGATGACTTAAAGATGTAAAATGTAGTACCAAACTATGTCGTTAGATGTTGCAATAAAAAATATTGGCAGCAAAAGATGTAAAGGAAGATCGCAGATAAGAAGCAAAATAGTTTATATTCTGTAGCCCATTGTAACATTCATATGTGTATATATTTGCGCTACTTTAACCAAGTACTCTTCTGGTTATTTGATATCTCAACATGCAGTAAACAGACACTCATATCCAGTTTAAACTTGTATTCACGGCCGATATGTTGATTTTAGAGAAGAAAAACTGTTATTTTCAATGACTATTTAACTCATGTCGCAAATGGTAGTCAATGACCAATCACGTTTCAATGAATACTGTTGTACACCAATGACAGTGGTGTTTCACGTCGCTCTTTATCGATTTCTCTTTATCAGCTCCTGCTTTTGTGATAAAGAAAGCTCCTCCTTTTTTAATATTCTGAACAGGTTAGACCATTATTTTTCTCCAACAAATACATTGAATATAGCAAATAATGAATAGATTCAGTGATTTTTACTGAGTTGTTTATTCAAAATACAAATGATTAACCTATAATGTTGATTATAATAGTTTGATTTATTTGTTTATTTCTCCACTAAAGTGCATTCTTACAATATTGCGATCCTATTTGGTAATAAATAATATGATCGAGTTGCAGTAAATATACATAACCTCACATTTCTAATTTGTTTTCAAACATCGCCGTATATTTTAAAACACCGGTAACTATATTCAAATAATTATTTTTTAGTAAAGAGCTTAATTTTATTCGTTAAATAGTCCTAACAAATGCCACTCTTGATTTCCAAATTCTCTAGATAAATTCTCTCCTCACTTCGTGAGTCGTGAATTTATCGATAATTTGGAAATCACTCGTGGCATTACTTATGAAAATTACTAAGATGTTTAACTGAGATTTCAGTTGCCCTCAACTAATCAGAATTTCAGTTAAAACACGACGAAAGAACTTTACATTCACATGTTTTACTATTCAAAATTCTGCAGACATATTTACAAATTTATTTATCAACGCGTTTACAAAATTTATAGGCTCATCACAATTTAGGAACAAGATCACAAAACTCTTCTTTACTTTCTATACCACAACACAGGGCATATATACTCTGAATCATACACAATATCTATGACTAGAGCATGGACTTCACTTCCCTGTCATGTCAGGGACTGTCAATCATTAACATTACTTCAATCTAAATTAACTGATATCTTAAGTTCAACACAATGAAAATATTAACTTTATAACAATTATATTCAGCATTTTGTTTATACCTATAAATATTCATCCAAGAAGTTTTACTTACTTAATTTTATTTTATATTATTTTAAATGTATTTTATTCCATATTTTGTTCGTATTAGCGAATATTAGAGCACATTACCAAAGACTTCTTTGGTCTATATTTTAATAATATTATTAAATTGTATTAAGCATATAATGATTAGACTAACAAAAGTCCTGGACGAAAACCAGCCAACAGAACAAGCCGGATTCCGCTCAGGCTTTAGTACAACAGACCATCTCCAAGCAATTAACCAAATAATAGAAAAGACAGTTGAATACCACCATACATTATATCTAGCATTCGTCGACTACAACAAGGCATTCGACTCAGTAGAACATTCAGTGTCCTCCAGGCATTACACACCCAAGGAATCGAACACAAGTACATCCGCGTTCTGGATAAGATCTACAGCCAAAGCTATGCCAAGGTGAAGACAGAAATTGTGGGACAAACCATTCAGTCTCAAAAGAGGAGTACGACAAGGCGACCCAATTTCTCCTAAACTTTTTACATGCGTGCTTGAAGACATATTTCGAAAACTAAACTGGAACAAGAAATACGGAGTAAATATAAACGGGAGCAGGCTATCCAACTTAAGATTCGCTGACGACGTGGTATTGTTCGCCAGATCCCCTAAACAACTCCAATCAATGCTACAAGAGCTCTCAGAAACTAGCAAAATTGCAGGCCTTTCGATGAACAAAAGCAAGACACAAATTATGTCTAATGGTCCGGAAAACCCAATCAAAGTCGATGGAATGGATCTTCAATATGTAAGCGAGTACATATACTTAGGACAACTACTCTCCTTCCATCAGAAAGTAGAGAAGGAAATAAGCAGAAGAATAGCTCTCGCCTGGAAGGCGTTCTGGTCACTGAAATTTATACTGCTGGACAAGTCACTCAACCGGAAACTCAAAATGGAAACACTACAAACCTGTGTTCTTCCAACACTGTTATATGGCTGCCAAACTTGGAATCTTACTGCCAAACTGAAGTACACACTCCAAGTATGCCAAAGGAAAATGGAGAGGAAAATCTTAGGCATAACTCTGAAGGACAGAATCTCGAATACAACACTTCAAGCGATATCCTCAACAACTGATCCCGCACAACAAGCCATCAGGAAAAAATGGAAGTGGGGAGGCCACGTCGCAAGAATACAGGACGACAGGTGGACAATAAAAACAACCATGTGGGACCCGTACACAGGCAAGAGACAGCGCGGAAGACCAAGACGACGATGGGCTGACATCTTTCAAAGAACGAGCAGGGGCGCAATGGTCCAGAGTCGCCAGATGCAGGAAAAGCTGGAGAACGATGGAGAGCCAACTGTGTATTAACTAATCACAGAACAGACAGTGTATACAAACCAAGTGCTACATCCAAGTCAACTTCTCACCACGGAGTAGCTCACCGGGTGACACTCTCAAATAGAGCTTAACCCCTGTACAGGGAGGCCTTTGCCCTAAAGGGACATATCAGGCTTTATTTATTTATTTATTTATTTATTATATAATGATTGTGTATAATTTCACTTTTAGCTGTACGAGTGGAATAGAAGGCCTAATGGCCGTACCTCTAACCAGGTAAAATGAAAGTATTATGATTATTATTAGTGATTATTATTATTTTTATGATTATTATCATTATTATTATGATTATTATTATTATTATTTTATCATTATTATTATTATTATTATTATATTATTATTATTTATCATTATTATTATTATTATTATTATTATTATTATCATTATTATTATTATCATTATTATCATTATTATTATTATTATCATATTATATCATTATTATATTATTATTATTATTATTATTATTAGTTGTAGTAGCAGCAGCTATAGTAGCAGTAGGCCTTTCGGAACATGATCCATCATTAGGGCTTCAAAAGGTACATTTTAAAATCCTGATAATGAGACATGTTCCGAAAGGCCCACTAAATGTTTTAATTGAAATTGTGCTCAGTTGAGGACAATTGATAAGGGAACTGTCAAAAATTGCATGCCGAAATATAACTTGAAATTTCACCCAGATATGCGTTGTGATGTACCACGGCCATTTATAACTGCAGGGCACTAAGATTCAGCGCCAAATCTCTCATTTAAATTACAGGGATGTATTAAAACTCCCGAATTGGTAGATTGGATAACTATCATTACCTACCGTCCGCGCCGCGTCACGACTCAATCCACTCCGCTCTTATTCAAACGGGTGTACAGTGAGTTGCCATTGGTAGATTCTGGCTTCGATTTCTGTACCTCGCAGACAAGAACAGCAGATATTTTTTTGGACACGGCCTTAGTACTTCACGACACTTCTCAGGGAGAATTCAAAGTTGGTTTCGGCATGCAATGTTTACCTGTTTCCTATTGAGATCACCGGCACATATTTTGATAGTTTTTTAACCTTTTCATAACACACTAAAGAAGTCATTAACTTCCTACATCATCGTTTCCCAACC